>JAFIRS010003792.1:0-114289 GCA_018342105.1 Gonioctena quinquepunctata | reverse complement strand
ACCCTACAAAATACCCCCAATTGGTTTTCCTGCGGTTTCCACCGACCGCCCCGGACCAGTCACTAAAGCTGGAATTGGTTCTCTTTTCCTTTGAATTTTTTTGACCATATCCCATAGTGAATGGTCTACGACGTTGAGGCTTTCAAGCTTACGGATCCATTTCTCATTCGTACTCGCATTTATGAGATCTTCAACTTCCTTACCCAGTCGCATAAAGTGCTCTTTATGGACTGGGTTTTTCGTTGTATCACGTTTTCTAGTCGAAAAACAGATTTTTCCAACATTTTTGTGTAAAAAATATATTCTTGGTTCTTGGTAGAGGTCGCTGCGAGCAACTGTTTTCGAGTTATTGGGAAATAGTCGATGCATTTGAATTATTTCCGTGGGGCTCGTAAGTCGCCTTTAAGTAGTAAATATCGAAAAAGATACGCCAATGCTTTCATTCAATGGTCTTCTACATTCAACACTTGAATTTTTCCAAAAACTAATTTTTGTTTTTTGTTTGGACTCCGATTCACATAAATAACATTCAGGTGAGTACTTGTCATGTCATTTCAATCCGTTCTTGTGACAGTGAAGTTGTTTTCTGTATTTGTGTTCCAATCTTTTTCAAATGGCAGCATACACGAATAGCGAAATGGCTAATATGATTTACGTATACGGTCTTGCCGATGGCAATTGCTACAAGGCTAGGCGTATTTATAATGAAAGATTCCCCAATCATCGAGCGCCAAATCACCAGACATCCAGAAACCTTTTTCAGCTGCTTATTGAGTCTGGATCCAGTGGCAGGCAGAAGTTGAAGAAGCTGTTCTTCGATGAATATCCACAGACAAGCACGAGAACAATTGCGCAATATCTGAACGTTCATCATTTTGCCAATTGCCCAAAACCCTCAATTTACTGCAGAAATATTATTCACGCCATAATAAACTTTCATAATAATCATGTGTGGTGTGACGAAAACCGTCACGCAATAGTTCAGTCCAGGTTTAAACACTAGTTTCCATTGAATGTGTGGATTGGTGATTGGTATTGTTGGGGATTATTTGATTGGTACCCACTTTTTTCCAGAGAGATGGAAATTCTTATCATGATTTCCTTGAAAATATTTTGCCTGAATTACTTGAAGACATTCCATTTTTACTGAGACAAAGAATATGGTTTATGCATGATGGAGCGCCAGCGCATTTTACTTCAATAGTTCATGAATTTTCAAATCAGCGATTCAGAAACAGATGGATTGGTCGAAGCGCTGAAGTTCCAAATCAAGTCTGGCCTCCGAGGTCCCCGGATTTAAATACAATCGTTTTTTTTGTGGAGTCACTTGTGGGCCCTAGTTTATACGGTGCCAATAGAAACCAAAGAACAACTTCGTCAACGAATCATTGCTGGATGTGACGCTATCCGAAATACACCAGGTCCATGAGACGACGAGCCGACTTATGTATGCGTATGGTGCAAGGTGGCCATTTTAAACAATTACTTTAATTATTACCCTCAACTGTTTTAGTATTAAATTGGTCTCAATTACTGTTATTTCTTATACGTGTTAAATTGTAATAACACCCGATTTTATTTTAAAATGAAATTAAAGAAAAATAATTTCTTTAACTAAATTAATTTTGAATTTAAAAATCTTGTCATTCAGAATCACTTGCATAGATTATTTCAAATCCCAATAACTCGAAAACAGTTGCTCGCAGCGACCTCTACAAAAAAAATATTTTTGACACAAAAATGTTAGAAAAATCGATTTTTCCACTAGAAAAGGTGATTCAGGTACGTAAGTTATGACATTTCAAATGACTCAAAAGGTACCCCCACGAAAGAGAAAAACCAGTATCAAATTTGATTTTGCCATTGAAAAATACTCCCAGATTCCAAACTTCACTCGAATATCACAATTATTTTGAAATGTATTCACAAAAAACAGAAATAAGAATTCAACTTTAACACCCTGCATCTCAGAAACGAATAACTTGCGGACATATGTTTATGGGAACTTTTCTTCTTATTTTGACGTCATCAACATGCTCCTAAATGTTCTAGACGTACTTAAGAAACACCCTGTATTTCCTTTGCTAATTTTTTTTGTTACAAAAATGATTGGCCCTGGTCTATAAGACTGGAATGACTAGCCACATTCAGATAATGTATGTTTCCCACTTCCAACGAGTTAACAGATAATCTAGGAATTAATTCACCATAGAGGGCAGATAGAATTTGTTCCATTTAAATAATTAGTACTTCAATAATTATATTGAAAACGTGGTAATTTTGTGTGAATGAAGAAAACAACCACACTAATATTTTTTAATTGAGAGCAACTATGATTTACTAAGTAGACAATACTATTTTGTGTTTCCACAACCCACGAGGTAGAAGTTTGCCTCATGGAGCGATAAAAATTTCACTCATCTGTGAGGATAACCGATTGAATCATAGGAAAAAATCTTATTTGTAGCCTGGCGTAAATTCTGAATGAGCTACTTCACGAAACTAAACGCTGGGCTTTCGAGCGACAGCGATGCTCAGGTCAGCACACACCGATGCTGGCGTCGGACCGGATGATTAAACTCCGGTCAAACTGTTCCAGTTATCTCACAGGGTCCAGACTGTCCGGTAATGAAATTTCCAGGCTAATCCAACAACACTGATTACATCATTAATTTATGCACCGCCAGCCTTAACTCTGAGCGGACTTATTTTAATTATGCCACCTTGGTGATTCGGGAGTATAGCGATGGATGGATAGAAGTGGTTGATTAAGAGGGGGTGGAGAGCCGCGAGCGTGCTAGAGTTTGATAAACTCAAGGTACAGTTTTGAGTAGAATAATGAATGAGAGAGGCTGCGTGTCTAAAGGCAGAAGATCTGAATTTAAATATTTCAACATTTAGTTGTACACTATGACTATATCAATAACTATAAGAGTAACGATAAAATGATGTTGGAAAGATTTCACTGACATGGGCTGTTTTCGAAAAAAACTGAAATAGTGAAGGTGCTCGATTTCACTATGATAATTTGTAGATATTTCTATTCAAACGCCAATTATCAGAAATCTAAAAACCTATCCATATCTGATTTTCCATTGTGATTTATTTAACTCGTGTATTTATCTCCCTAAAATACACTCGAGGTTTATTTTTTAATGGGATAAACTTGTTTTTTTTATTACATTCATGTTACCATCTGGAAATAACTCTCAAATCGAAGGTATGACAAAATCACGAGAGCTTTGGCGAGTTGAGTTGATTCTTGAGTTATTTTCGTGAATTTATTTTGCTCAGGTAGAAGTCCAATAAAATTAGTTAATTTGAGGTTATCTGATTGAACACAACCAATAGAACAACATTATACTAAAAACAGATTCCATGGACGGTTTTCACTCTATTACGTTGCTATGGATACATTTTGATTTATTTCCTTTTTGACGTTTAAAATATTTAATAATTTCAAAATGTCACGATTTGATTGTCTTTCTGACGAGAAGATCAATAAAATTATCGAATCAAATAGGTATACTATTACAGTAAAAAATTTGTATGGAAAGCATTTATGGACTTTTAGAAAGTATCAATTAGATGGAAATCGGACATTGGAAGAATTGGCGTCGATTTTAACGGATTGGGCTGTGAACATGAGAAGTGAAGATGGTACAGTGTTTGAAGAGGCTACGGTCAAAACCATTTGGAACCTAACAAGTGCTGTTCATCCTTGCACTTCTTCACCGTACTGATCGAAGCCAAAAGCCCGAAACACGTGTCTACGGTTAACACTTTTCTTTGAGGGCTATGTCCATTAAATTTCATCCATTTTGTTTTTAACAGTCCCCTCGTCGATATTCCTCCCTTTCATCTATAGCTGCCTCCGTGGTGACGTTGGTTGTTGGGTTGTTGCTGGGTCTGCTGACCGAAACCACAAATGATAGGCCTCCATTATGTGGAAAAATTCCAAAAAAAGGAAAATTCATTTTAATATAAATTGACCGCTACATGTCACTCAGAATTATATACCTAACATGAAATAAATAAAACTGAAGAAGTTCCAGGCCCGGGACGAAACGTCTTTAACAATATAAATGTATCCATAATTGTGGAATCCAATAACCCAAGAAACTACGGGAAAAAATATACAGGAAGGATTCAAGAAAACTATTTCAAATATATATATATATATATATATATATATATATATATATATATAATATATATATATATATATAAATATATATATATATATATATATAAACAGTGGGCAGTAACGGGGATCTTCAGTCAGCACAAGTGTTGAATTATGAAAAACTCTTTAATACGTTGGACCGAGCTTTCGTTTCAATTTTGAAACTTCTTCAGGGTCCTAAAATATGTAAATTACATTATTGAGAAAAAATACTTAAAATGAAGGAAGTACTTACAGTAATCTGAGTGGTTGATTAATGAACATTAAGTTAAAAAAAAAACGTAAAATATATGTGAACATTTGTCGGAATGGTGTTATAGCTTTGACGTTTCAAGTGACATTGAACGATTTGAAATTACTACCTATGATTAATCGTCAGAAAAATATAAAATATGTAGTGGGTGTGTAAATTTTTATATTATATTCTTTGAGAATCATCAGTTTTAATCATTTGAAATTTTAATTTTCGATATCTGTTTTTTTGTTCATATTTTGATTGGATTTATTAATTTCAAGAAATAATCTTTTGGATAAATTTTTTTCTGAATGTAAAACTTGTGCTTCCTCGAATGATATTTTATGGCCTGTTTCAATAGCATGTTGAGCTAATGCACATGATGTCTTGTTGAGTCTTATATCACTTCTGTGAGAGATAATACGGTTATTTAAAGTTCTTGAACTTGTACCAATATAGTTCAAATCACAGTTGTCACATGTACTGTAGACAACATTAGATTTCTTCAAATCTGTTGTGGGATCTTTTAACCTCGTATTTAATTTTCCAATAGTCTTGATATTTTTTTGTGAGATTTTTATGTTACTTTCCTTTTTGAATAATTTAATTATATTTGATGATAGAATTCCTATATTAGGAATTGAGAAATAAATTGTCCTTCCATTGTTATTTTCTAAATTTTTTTAATTTTTATGAGTTAGTATTAAAAAATTTTAAGAATTTTTTGGGGTAAGAATTATCTAGTAAAATATTTTGAATTTTAAAATTTTAGTTTTTTAATGAAGGATGAACCAACATCTCGATAATTTTTTTCATACAAAGAATCGAATTGATTTTCATTTTTTTTGAGTGGAAGGAATGATAGTTTATGTATCTTTCAGAGATTGTTGGTTTTATATACCAATCTGTGATTAATGAATTGTTTTCTCTACGGATTATTCTAGTATCTAAAAACGGAATACTTTTATTTTTTTCTAATTAATTGTGAATTGTAAATTTTTATTGTAGTTATTTACTTTTCTTAAAATTTCATTGGATTTATCCATTGGTATTGCACAAATAATATCATCTACAAATTTTTTTTAAAATGGAACTTCGAAGGTCAGTTGTGGTAATATTTCTACGAAAAGGTCATCCATTACATACGAAGCAATGATTGGTGAGATGGTAGCTCCCATAGGTGTTCCAAGAATTTGTTTGTAGAAATTTCCTTCGAATGAAAATAAACTAGATTTGAATATGAATTGAATGATTTCAAAAAATTTTGTTTGTGAAATATTACAATGTTCTTCTATTTTACTCCATGTTTTAGTTATACTTTTCAACACTAATTCTATCGGTATGTTACTGAATAAGGAAACAACATCTAGACTTATCAAGACATAGCTTTGTGGAAGTTGTTTTTCGTTGATAAATTTAGAAAACTCGAAAGAATCTTCAACATAAAACCTATTTTCAAAGTCATATGCATCTGTAAGGATGTCTTCGAATAACTGAGATATTTTGCTATTGGGTGCATCAATAGATGAAATGATAGGTCTGAGTTTCATGATTGGTTTATAAATTTTGGGCAAACCATAGTATTTTGGTGATACAGAACTGTATATCATACATTTTTTTGCTTCTTCTTCAGTGATCATTTTTGATGTTTTTTAATTCTGAAATCAATTTATTTGCTTTTTGTTCAATGGTTGAGGTAGGATCTCCTTTTGATTTGGTGTAAGAGTTTTCGTCATCAAGGATATCATGAGATTTTTTTATATATTATTTTTTTTTAATGATTGTTACATAACCTTTATTTGATTTTGTTAAAATAAGATTAGGATGGTTTTTGAAAAATTCTTTGGTTTTTTTATAAAGCGAATTGAGTGTTGTTTCATTTTTTAGAGGTTTTTGAAAAAAGTCAGTAACCATATTTGTTATTTTTGCTCTGAAAATATATTTTTCTCATTATTGAATCCACTTATTAGTGATTCGATATCAGACAAAAGTTTTGAAATCGATACATCTTTTGTAGTAAACTGAATTTGAATTCCAAAGCAAGAAAATTATATCATAAATTTTTGAGCCAAGTGCTCTTTGTTTTGATATCATTCTGGAAAGAAAATTTTAATCTATTTATTTGTTGATATTTAAATTATTTTATAATGAATATTTTATTGTAGGAAATCGTTTGTCTTTCTGTATAATTTATCCAGATATCATTAGGTAGTTTTGTTGTGAGGATTAAAAGTTTCGAAAAGTATATTTCTGATGATTTGAGGTCATTATGTGTTATTTTGATTTCTAAATTTAACATTTTCTTGGTTAATATTTCATTGAATGTATTAATTTCGTGTAAACTCTTACCATTATTTGTGTCAATTAGGATGTTCAAATCTTTGATATTATTCATAATGTGTGAAGGTATAACACCATTACGCCTACATTCTAGTAAGAATATTCTTCTATTTCTGTAAGCAGCCAGTTTCTTGTTGATGTTGCACCATTCCTTCATTTTTTGAGAGACTTCGGGACCGTACGTGATTCGAATGTCTTCATTAAACCCCATGGTAGATGAATAAATTTAGATATAACGACTGAAAATTGGTATGAACAGTGGGGAATAACGGGGATCTTCAGTCAGCACCAGTGTTGAATTATGAAAAACTCTTTAATACGTTGGACCGAGCTTTCGTATATATATATATATATATATATATATATATATATATATATATATATATATATATATATATATATGAAAAGGATCAAATTATAGATAGAGACACCTATAATCTGTGTGGTGAAGCTTAGACCTGTTATCGTGGAATTTTGAAGACACGAGATTTCGTGCAACATCAATAGGTCACCGACAGATGTCAGCATAGACCAACCCACGATACCAATAGTCGTACTTCTATTTGCGTTCGCGCAAAAACAAAACAATTATCGTGAATAAGAGAAATCTGTTTCGAATCCAAGAGAGATCACCATCCGTCTACAGCCTGTTTCATGGTTTCCCAATCATCAGGACGGCCTGTGGTCTCTTTCAAATTCGTATCAGATATCTCGTGGAGTTATTACCTTCGGTACGTAACAAAAATGTGAAAAGGATCAAATCATAGATAGAGACACCTATAATCTGTGTGATGAAGCTTAGACCTGTTATCGTGGAATTTTGAAGACACGAGATTTCGTGCAACATCAATAGGTCACCGACAGATGTCAGCATAGACCAACCCACGATACCAATAGTCGTACTTCTATTTGCGTTCGCGCAAAAACAAAGCAATTATCGTGAATAAGAGAAATCTGTTTCGAATCCAAGAGAGATCACCATCCGTCTACAGCCTGTTTCATGGTTTCCCAATCATCAGGACGGCCTGTGGTCTCTTTCAAATTCGTATCAGATATCTCGTGGAGTTATTACCTTCGGTACGTAACAAAAATGTGAAAAGGATCAAATCATAGATAGAGACACCTATAATCTGTGTGATGAAGCTTAGACCTGTTATCGTGGAATTTTGAAGACACGAGATTTCGTGCAACATCAATAGGTCACCGACAGATGTCAGCATAGACCAACCCACGATACCAATAGTCGTACTTCTATTTGCGTTCGCGCAAAAACAAAACAATTATCGTGAATTAGAGAAATCTGTTTCGAATCCAAGAGAGATCACCATCCGTCTACAGCCTGTTTCATGGTTTCCCAATCATCAGGACGGCCTGTGGTCTCTTTCAAATTCGTATCAGATATCTCGTGGAGTTATTACCTTCGGTACGTAACAAAAATGTGAAAAGGATCAAATCATAGATAGAGACACCTATAATCTGTGTGATGAAGCTTAGACCTGTTATCGTGGAATTTTGAAGACACGAGATTTCGTGCAACATCAATAGGTCACCGACAGATGTCAGCATAGACCAACCCACGATACCAATAGTCGTACTTCTATTTGCGTTCGCGCAAAAACAAAGCAATTATCGTGAATAAGATAAATCTGTTTCGAATCCAAGAGAGATCACCATCCGTCTACAGCCTGTTTCATGGTTTCCCAATCATCAGGACGGCCTGTGGTCTCTTTCAAATTCGTATCAGATATCTCGTGGAGTTATTACCTTCGGTACGTAACAAAAATGTGAAAAAGATCAAATTATAGCTAGAGACACCTATAATCTGTGTGGTGAAGCTTAGACCTGTTATCGTGGAATTTTGAAGACACGAGATTTCGTGCAACATCAATAGGTCACCGACAGATGTCAGCATAGACCAACCCACGATACCAATAGTCGTACTTCTATTTGCGTTCGCGCAAAAACAAAACAATTATCGTGAATAAGAGAAATCTGTTTCGAATCCAAGAAGATCACCATCCGTCTACAGCCTGTTTCATGGTTTCCCAATCATCAGGACGGCCTGTGGTCTCTTTCAAATTCGTATCAGATATCTCGTGGAGTTATTACCTTCGGTACGTAACAAAAATGTGAAAAGGATCAAATTATAGATAGAGACACCTATAATCTGTGTGGCGAAGCTTAGACCTGTTATCGTGGAATTTTGAAGACACGAGATTTCGTGCAACATCAATAGGTCCTTTCATAGGTTTCCTTACATATATATATATATATATATATATATATATATATATATATATATATATATGTATAAAAATCGACGAAACTATCTTGAGGATGCAGTCAAAATAACTGGGCTGGGTTAAAGAATACTCTTTGTTATATGGTCGAGCTTTCGGAAACGTATATATATATATATATATATATATATATATAATTGCAGTGAGAAAAAAAATACTTCAATGATTACCTCACAAAAGTCTGGTAAACACTACGCTGCGCATAGATTGGAAAATTATATACATATATATATCAAACGATCATATTGATCAAAATCACATCGCCAAACATTTTGTATTACCATGCACCGGTATGAAGTGTGATACTAAGAAATCAACATCAACATTGCTCAACTCTTTTCTTCCACCTCTTTGCATCTAGCATGATTGGAGACGATGAAGTAAAAATGGCTGTGTATGACATTACTTCCAAATCAGTTGGATGTGGTGAAATTGGAATTGCCCTTCTCAAACCTATAATAAACGATATTTCACCAGCTCTTAGCTCATTACAAAAAGGTTTTTTGCCCACTTAATGGAAGCAAGCAAGCCAAGTGAGTGGTGGTAAAAGTTCGAAATGAACGATGATCACAGAACTGTTCAGACTTTTACCATAAGAGTTGGTAAATCTTAGGTTTTATTGGAAATTCTTAGGATTTACCGTAGTTCGGGATTTTACAATAACACAGTTTTTATCAAGAAACTCATAATGGGCGATAAAAAAGTCACGTAAAGTTTTGGTATGTGATTTTTTTTTTTTAAGCGTCATCATGAGTAAAGTACCCAACCCTATTTTTCCTCACTTAAATATTGACGAAGAACATCATAATCAAATCATTAACATCATGCATGGAAATACATCTTCTTCAGTTATAGAAACTAACACGTCTGGATCTTCTTTTAACTTTTATAATTATTTTTTAGTTAATTGCACCTTAAAATAATTTTTTTTTGCTCTATTTTTTTCTATAATTAGCAAAAAAAAATTATCCGAATAACCCTCGAATATTGATAAATGCCAATGAATTTTATATCAAATTTCACAAGCTTGTTGCATATAGGCAACAGACGGCGTCGGTCTGTTTCCAAGCAACAAAGCTTTCGAAATCTGTTATAATGTTTTTTCAAACAATTGTCAGTGTCCTTGGGTTCTTACTACAAAAACAAACTTCCGTGCAAAAAAAAGTTCATCTGATAAACCCCAACAAATTTACCTTCCATATATCAGAAAACTGTAACCCTCTTTTTCGCAAACTATTCCATAACATTGTTGGAATAGTTTGTACAAAGAAATAAACGGGCGAAAGACATCCAGAAATATGCTCGAATTCACCTGTAGCTATGCAAACAAAAACTTTCCAGTCAGGTGTCTGTATATCGCCGTAAAAGAATAATCCCAATAGAAGCTGCAAGTTTCCGCCGACTTTGCGAAAAGTTGCTTTGTAACGTCGTTCATCATACTTAAGGGTGCTTTTTCACTCGATTCTTCAACAGTTTTGATTGATGCTAACAAGTTAACCGAGTCGGCTGTATCCAATTTATCCAATTACAGTTTCTGATGGCGAACGAGATGAATCATACAATTTCATCTTGCTTGCTCTTTTTCATGAAAGAGATTCCTCATTTCAGTACTGAATATCACTAGAAGTATAGATAGTTCATTCGGAATAATGTCAGATTATACGGATCCATCGACCTCCCTGTGAGAATTTCGAATGGTAGTTACAGTCGAATCGGTGAAGGTTTTTACTTCTAAACTCGCTAAAACAACTGCGATTTTGTTTTTTTAAACGTTTGTTATATTCATTTTTAAGAATCAGAAATAGTGGGCCACTTCGAGTATTTATATTGTTTATTAAAAATATTAATCTTTTCTATGGATTTGTAACTCCTGATTTTCGGAATTATGAAATAATAATTTCTGGATAAAAGAGTTTTAAAATATCAGTTGATATATGTATCTTAATTATGAAATCATCTAGACGTTATGGGAATAAACAAATACGTAAAACCGACCTTTTGTAAAGCAGGTAGACTCAAATTCGAGGTCGAACCAAAGAGTAGAGGACAAGAGAAATCACTTGCCCTATTACGAATTAAAGTAAAATTGTCTTGGAATTCTTGAAATGTTTGGAAATGATGTCATTGAAAGTTTCACTCATATCTGGTCAGATTCTGATTAAGCCAATCATGAGGCAGAATAGTACGTCATGTGACAGAGTGTACTCGTCTGAAATGAGGAAACGCTTCAGGTATTTTCGTATTTGCAAGATCAATAAAGTAATCATGTTATTGGATAGAATTAAATATATTATTATCAAAATTAGTCAGAAAATTGATTACGTGAACTCTTTAATTTCAATATTCACATTTTATATATATTTTTTTGGTGGTCACTGCATTGTTTTTCGTTTCTGTCTACATTTATTTTGGCATATAAGTTGACTGATAATTGTGAATATACAACATACGGGAAAATCCATTCAAGTTATAATATCGGAATGGATAAATATGTATGTGCTATTATTTCGAGGAATTTGACATACTCTTGATGGATCCACAAGAGTCCACAATTACAAAGGACATTTGCTAATGATGAAAATCTTATGATGGAGCGGATAATGCTTTTATGAAGTGTTGTGAATAACCAATAACCAATAAAAGTACGGGAGATGCAATCTTTCACTAAAAATCTATACTAGACTGGTTCACAAGTGCCATTTTGTTCCAAACCTGGAGGTCACTACCGAAAATATGATTTAGGGCGAATTCGATTCGAAATGGCATCTAAAAAAAATGTTTAGCTGGAAAACTGGGGCCGGCAAAAATTGCAAAAGTTATAAACAATTAAGTAAGAAACAAATATATGGTTCGGTTTTTTGAAAGTATCTCAAAAACTCTTTGAGATATCCGAAATTTGAAAAAAGATCCTCAAAGAGTAGGAAATTTCGTAAAATTGAGTCCCGGAACTGTGCCGGCAATATCCATAATTTTAATTTAGCGGCGAAAAAAGGCTGAAACCGCACGGCTTAGCGTGCGCATCGACCGAATCTGACACCTGAACAAAAAAAAAATTTTAACCGAGTAAATATTAATATTAAGGAATACAAAAATTCAAGTACCATCTAGACATATCAATAAACAATAATCCGTCGGCAAAAAAGTTTTATCTCTATTTTTCAATTAATTATGCCTTTGTTAATTAAAAAAATTTACTTGTTGAAAGTTATTATAAAAACCCTGATAATTGTTGAACTAAAAACCTAGAATTTTTTTACTTCTTGGAGCTGTTCCTCAAAGGCTTTAAAAAAATATCCCCGTTGGAAAAATCTAAAAATTTTAATTTTTTACTTTTTAATTAACAATCAAAGGTATAAAAAAATTAAAAACGTATATAAAACAATTAAGGAAAGTTTTATTTTCTATTATCTCTATCAATTTGTTTTCTTATTGCTAAAAACAATCAAAAAATTTATTTTAGAAATTTTTAACTCATTATTTAAAAAATTGTTATAAACAAATGCATTGATTATTAGATTTAAACATTTTTTTTGGGGATCTAGTCATTGAGGAAAAAAATTTTAAAAAAAAATCATTTCTTAAAAAAAATTTATTAAAAAACGCACTTGCTAATTAACAATTTTTTGTTGTTGTTAAATATGGATATTAAGAAACAATTTCTTTAAATCATTATTTATCACGTTCTCGTATTATGCAAAAAAATATTTTTATTTACTTTTCATTTGTTTGGTGGAGAAATAATTTTTTATAAAAAAATGAATTTTTGTGCTATATTTTTTTTAAATACTAAAAAAAATACTGAAAACAACCATGTGTCGTTTTTTATGGGAAACATTTTTTCGTTTCGTTTGATCAATCGAGACGAAATTTGGTATGATAATACAGTTCTTGCCCGAATGCGACCATTAGTTTCTGGCTGTCATCTGTCACTATTAAAAAATGACAGAAACTATAGCGCACGGAACTTGACTTGCAATATGTCATTTGAAAGCCTTTGACAAACTGTATCCAGAATGATCAAAATTATTTCTCCAAACTTCAAAACTATGCCATTTAATTATTCAAAATCTATGAGTTGGATAAGAACTAAATTCGGCAGGGAGCAACACAACAAAAAAATCAAATTGACTCTGCAATTGGAGCTTTCCACCGTTTTCCAGTCAGGCGCTACGAATATTTAATTTTTCTCCTGGGCGCTTACATTCGAAACGGCCGCTCACCCGGCCTTTGACTAGGACGACTCTCGTTTGGTGCAGGACCGCTCAGTTGACTAGGGTCAAATATCTCACTTGATCAATTTACTGTTGAATTGACCGATCAAATTGACTTCGCATAGCCCTAAAAATGTTTTATCAAATGGTTTATTTCAAACCCCATTCTCTCGAGGCCCGTGCCAGTCAAGTTCTGGGGTGACAGCTGATTTTTTATTCTAGTGCTTGATGTGTTTGTAGAATTTTAGATTATCACCCAGATGGATACCTAAGAATTTTGATGGGATACATACAATTCTCTATAATGTTTACTCCTAGAGGGATATCAGGAATGGTGCATTTGAAGGCTATTGCATTGGTTTCTTCAGCATTGAATGGTAGTCGCGCCAATTCTTCACTTCATTCATATCTTCAGACATCGTTATATGCAGCCCACTATTGTCTTTATTATGCCACAGTATTGTGGTATCGTCAGCAATTTTTTTGTGTAATTGGTATATAATAAGATCATCAATATATAGAAGAAACAACCTAGCGCTAAGCCTTGGGGTACACCACATTTAACATAATTTATAATCAAGTCTGATGACATTCTAATAAGTTGCTTTCTTTCGGGGAGATATGAGTTGATCCAAGCATGACTGCTGCCTCTAAAGCCCTATCTTTCAAGTTTGCGAAACAATATATTATAGTTGACACAGTCAAACGCTTTGGAGAAGTCACATAGGATGGTAGCAGTGGTCTCTCCATTGTTGATGGCTGCTGGAATATAGAGTTGGCGTCATTGGTATTTTTATTATTTTGAAATTCATACTGATGCGCACTAAGAATATTGTTGGTGTCCGAAATTGTCCTAATTATTCGTTTCATCAGTTTTTTTATTATTTTATCTAATGTTGGTATTAAGGATATAGGCCTAATGTAGGTATTGAGGATATAGGCCTATAGACCATATTAGTGAGGTTGAAATCACTCTCGTGGCAGGAGATCTATATTCAATTTTTTTAACATGTCTTATGGAGGTTCAACTTTTAGATGAAACCATGTTATCTAAAAGTGAATGTTAGTATAGAGACATCAAATATTGAGTGCCTCCATCATTAGTGCTTGTTTTCATGTCCATTCCACATCAAAATCTACTTCTATATACCCTTAAATTGAAATTTAAACCAGTGTTGTTCGAAAGATTTCAGTTTGTCGTAGATGATTTCTGCTGTGTGTTAATCATTAATCATTGTCATGTCCGATTAAGGCGTCGGTGTTTAGCTCTGGTCGCAGGAATAGGCCGACGTTAAATGAAGCAATAAAAAAAGTCCGATTATGGTTATGATATTATTTGTGACTGTGTTTAGTTGATACCAATCAATAAAGGCTTCGAGAATTATCAAGCTATCAGTTATAAATGATTACTTTCAGGATGATATTAAGGTGGTTCCCCCACGAGACAGTTGGATTAGGAAATTACTAAAATTTGGCATACGTATTGTTCAACATGTGAACAACACCTCTATAAGATTTCAACAAGTTTCACCATCCCGAACCCGAGATATATATAATTGAAGTTGACTCAATTAACACGTAACATATGGACCATGCATAGGCAAACAGCACATTAATAATTCTAATTAAGAAGTTTATGAAAAACGAGGAGGAGTGATATCCTGCTCTAGCTCCTAATAATAATAATATTATTATTATTATTATGATTAGGAGCTAGAGCAGGATATCACAGATATTGTGAAAAAAAATCAAAGTGATTGACCATCTAGTTTGACAGATATAATCAAAACTACTCTCGTTATTCAAAATAGTCCACGGCGAAGCGCACAGCCTAAAGGGGGGGTCGTAGAGGAATGCGGATTGGGCCAGGGGACTTTTTAAAGAAGGACGGGGGACCATTTGAGGGTCTGAACGCGAAAAAAAAACTCCTTCTCCTAGTTGACCCTATCGATTTGAACGATACCCCCCCCCCAAAAAAGTTCAAAAATAGTACTACAAAAAAGTCCATTGAAGTTTTCTCGAAAAACGATAATTTTTTCCCATGACGTATGATTTCTAGTGAGGGGGAGAGGGGGGCCCGGGACTGATTTTTTTTTTGCCGCGCTTTTCGGGAAATCAATTTTTTGAGTCGCGGACATTCTAAAACGAAAAAAATTTCTAGAGTCGATAGGGGGGGGGAAGGGCAAGTGTCCCCCTTCAAAAAATTTTTTGTTCAATTCGAAAAGTCCTTTGATTACGCATTATCAAATTTTAATAATTTCCTAATTCAACTGTCTCGTAGGGGAACCACCTTAAATGCATTCAATGGGGTGAAAACAGTCTTTTATCTGGACATTTAGGTCCATTTTCTTTCAAACCATCTTTGAAGAGACAACTACCTACACACACTATTATTTTTATTGGGATTTTTGTTCGACTGAAAATTCACGTTCAAAACAGTAATATCCATAATTCATCTCCTGAATGTATTTGTTACATACCATGCCAGTATTTTATCCACATTTTTAATAATTTTTTTATTTTGTTGGAATTAAATAGAAATTGCAATAATTTGGGTGTTTGTGATTGCAAATTGCAACCAGGCGCAAAACAATGCATTATTTCAAGTTTTTTTTTCATCAGAGAACACTGCATCATTATATATGCCTGAGACCTGAGATCCCATGTATGTTAATAACATTGATTTCCTGCCAAACTTTGTCTCTATCAATCATCAACGAAATGAAGCTGAGACAAACTTCCATCAAATTTGCTCACCAATTTTATATTCATCAATTATTTTGAAAATATACAATTTTATTGTAAAATTTTGATTATAGCTTGTTGACAAAGGTTGATTGAATCTATTTCAACAGAAATAAATCTTAAGAAATTTGCCAAAGTATCTAAAAATAAGCGAGAGATTCACGTAATTTTTAGACCCATAAGAAATGCATAGGGAATTCAGTGGTCGGATCCACGGATGGATTGTAATTCAAAATTCCCGCCTAACCTCACTTATGTCATCTATAGTTAGCGGGATCTTCTTTGTTGCCGCCTCAATGAATTGGTTTTGAGAAAATATGGGTCAATCAGTTCGACTAGGGTATTTTTATTTTTATAGTAACACATGCAAAGAGACTCCCTTTACATAATCATTCAAACCAGTGGGTAGGGGTATTTTTGTCTAGTTTGGGCATAGTTTTGATTTGTGTTAATTAAATATACATATCTTCCTAGAGTTAAAGAAAAATTGAAATAGTAATTGTTGATTGGAAAACTTTCGTTGTCGTTTGTTTTGAAAATTGAATTCGTGATATATAATTTAATGTTTTTATCCATCATTTTTTCTTCTCCATAATTTTACATTTAGCTGATGATGAACCTATAGAGGTTTGAAACATGTACAAATCGATGGTTTTTTACTGACCCACCATCACATAACTGATCGATTGCGATATTAAAGTGTGGAGATGACTTTGAGTTTTTCTACTTCGTAAAATACATATTTGAAGTGAGTGATACTCTGTTAATTGTTGCCGTGGACAACGATACGAATTCTTCGCTGTATAAATAACCTCAAAACTATGAACAGACCTCAACTAGAAATTCATATTATTTCGTGATAAAAACACGAACTGACTTAACGAATTTGTGGCTGTATGAAATAATAATGCTGCTATGGCGTATCTCGTCCGGTCTGCAGAAAACAAAGGCAGTCAATCTCTTGCATAAAATAAGAACACTCAACCTAAAATTATTCAAAATGTAGCTTCATTACGAATATCCAGACGTCTTCAATTCATTGCTTAAGTTTTATATTAGATATTACAATTTTTCAATTAAGAATGATTCCTCGTTAAATTGTGTCCCCTGTGAATAGCAAAATAACTATATGTAAATAACTGAATAACTAGTACCTATAATGAAATAATGCCCCCCCCTTTTTGAATGCCCTTAGCAATAACTGTAAGAGCCTAACCTCAAACATCGATACCCAGTTGAACTGTAATAATTTCTAAAACCTCTGTTTCCTCTGTGATCAATCACATCAGAGCATGAAGAGTCGTAATTTATTGAAACATTAATTAACCAGGCAAATATAATGAACAACACCAAGGGTGTCTCTGTTCAGCGTTGGGATGATTAATCAGTCAAAAGCGGTGTGATGATATTAGCGTAAAGTTTGTTTGACATTCAACACAAGTTTTATGTTGTTTTTATTTATCTTTTGCATATTCGCATATTAGCCCGTGGATATAGTTTCACCAAATACTGACAGTGTGTTCAAAACACTCTTACCAATAAATAAAATTGCTAATTTGGCTGTGATTGTTTTCGTATATTTTTACCCATTGCTAAATTTGTCTTTTTGCTGAACCAAAATATCGATGTTCTGGTTCACTTTCTTACGGTTTAAGTGGTCGATAGACATTCATGTTTGGATCTAATGTATTGAAAAAATCAAAGGACTACTTTGACGATTCAGTGTAACTATTTAGATGTCAAACTATTCAAATATGGTATCATAGGATGGAGTGGTGCCATCAATTGCTATCTGGAAAATTTAAACATTTTTCAGAAATTGATTTCTGAAATAATATATGACAAAAAAATCTTTGAAATTTCTATCGAAATGTGGTGAGGCCAACCACATGTCACGTCGTTTTTGCAATGGTACTTCTCGAAGGGGTATTGGTAGATGATTTCGAAATTCAGATATACTTTCCTATTCAATCCCTTGGGTAAATCAACTAGTCCTATCAGATGATTACCAATAATTCAAGCCCAAACATTGATACAGATTTGTTTTTAAATTTTTCTCCTCCTATGGTGTAAGGATTTTTTTCATTTCAGTTATAAAAATTTAAAACTGCATTTCGAGTAAAACAAGATTTAACAACACATATTATTATTGGCGGTAAATCAGGATTCTTTGTCATTTTAGTTTGAAGCCATCTAGAAAATTTAAATCTGGTGGTGAATCACCTTGATGCAAATCTTGCCCACTTTGAAAATGACAGGGATGTATAAGTGTTTTCTAAGGGTTCTTCTAACAAAGTTTTCAGAAACACCAATCCTCCTCGTCATAGACCGTACACTTACTGTTGGATCATATGCGACAATATTCAAAATATTCAAAATGATTTCTTCTGCATGAAGTATATGATCACTACGTGAGTTGCCAGTTGCCAGTTATTACTTTTTGATAGTTATTTTGATGTTTGTAATTTTAGAAAACAAAATAAGAACTTTTTTCTTCCAAATACCTTCTCAAGGGGCGCATTATTTTCGGGGACATCCTGTATATCACACAAATTTCATTTGAATTGTTTTCATTCATATGTATTTATTTCAGCAGTATGTATTACATATTTCCTGAATCCCTCTGATAATTTACACTCCGAATTGCTTACTGATTTTTAGTAGTTATATTCATATCGTTAAAAGGCAAAATACTATTTAGTTGTGGGTTGTCAACGTAAGATATCGATTGGATCGTTTTGGTCGTTATTTCAGCTTGTTGGGGCTATGTAAAAATTTCAGCATTCCCATAGTCGATACTTTATTGCAAGCATCGCTGCAGTTGATAATCGGTGGAACAAAAATAGATCATTTTGTGGTTATGTTTTGATTATTTTCGTTGTTGGCGCATGTTCATTTTGTGAACGTGTTACCAGGAAAAATTGAGTTGGTTTGTGTTTATTGAATTATGGTTTCATATCTACACAGTATTGATGAGATCTGAGATGTGGGAGACAATTTAGAAGTTTTGATCGAAAGATAACATTCTACAAATGAGCTACCAATACGTTGTTTTTGGCGAATTTTGTTCGTGATAAAAAATAATACGAACTACCTATGATATATAAAGCATCAATTCTGACGACTTCTCGTATTATTCAGCTTTCCGGAGTTGAATGATTGAAAGATTAAATTTTGGAAGGAAGACCACGCACATAGCCGCCCTGCAAATTTATTAAAACAAATGTTTGAATTATCTTCTGTGAAACATTGATTAAAATATATATTTTCAGTGATAATTCATTTTGGTGCTGAACGAATTTATTTTTATTAAACTCAATCAGACGATATTTAGATTTTATCAAATGAAACTGCAGCTTCATATGATCCTACTGAGGACTCATCTGATGACTGCTTCTCCCCTTATGCAATTTGGAAAAAAGTTTTCAGCAGTAAGAAGCATTTTTAAAGTTTCTATAGAAAAAGGTTATTCAAAAGTTCTTTGCAGCCAATGGATATTAATTCTCAAAATATGATTTTTGCAGAACTTATCAATATGTCAGTTGAAAAACAGTTGGTATATTCAGAAACGTAGAGATAAAAGGGGCCTTGGGCCCCCTTCCAGTTGGAGTGCGTAGTTTTTATGCGATATCAGATACTAGTATTGAGCTCGGATCATATTTACGACGATATGAAAGCATATTAGAGTCTATCATTGCTCCTAAAAGGTGTGTGAGACGAAAATAGGAAACTATGGCATATTCCATGAGCATATTATTACTTCGAAACTATCATTGGGCACCAAAGATTTGTATACCACGATATATAAGTAAAGAGATGTACTGCGTCCAAATATGTGTATTTTATTTCGCTCTTCGATCTCTTAGGTTTTTGGTAGGAATAATGGTAAGCTGTGATTTTGTTTCTGAATATTATTGCGATATTTTGAATGATTTCGGGGAAATATGGAAATGTCTTATTTCTCTTTTGTTTTTTGATTTTATCTTCCGTATTAATCGATTTGAAAGAAAATTCAACCGTGATATTTTTTTTTTTTTTTAAATTTTTTGATTTTTTTTTTCTAATCTGATCTTATAAATAAAATAATTTTTAGAAAATTAAAGGAATTCATGGAATTCTATAAATAAAATATTTAATTTTTTCCAATATTACGGTCAAATATTCATGTTTACTGTTTTTTGGTGATATCTTCCGTACTATTCAATTCAGAGAAAAAGTATTGAGAAGTGTTTTGTAGAAGCTGTCAAGAAAAATATATTTGCTTTCCTGAATATTTTCGAAATTTTCAGTCGTTTTCGAGAAAAAAAAATTGTTATAATTTCGAGATTCAATTATCAGATTTCTATTTTATTTTTTATTTTCCGGTGGAGTGAGAGAAAAATGTAATTGAAATATCTTGTAGCACCATCCGAGAGATATACACTGCATTTCGTAAATTTCCATATTTTTCGAGATTTTTGAATTTAAGTCTGTATTTCGGAAAAGCCCCTGGAAAATCCATTTGGAATTTTACGATTACGCCCAGTTTCAATAGGCTTTCTGTACGGTTGTCAAGCTATTTTGTTACAGAATATGAAATCGAAAGAATCGCCCTTGCGACCTGTAGTCGAGTCATAAGGAATTTTCAGAAAAATCCCGGTAAAACCATCTTGAAATTTTCCTATTCCCTTCATATTTCAATGACAGGATATTGTTTTTTGTGGAACATAATGGCAAAGTTTCAAGACGATACGTCAAAGGGTTCTGGAGTTATTTCAATTTATGATCGATACAGAGTACAGACAGACAGATCACAGACAAAAACCAAAATTTCTCAGAATTCGATGGCGATCATTTTCTCAAAAGCAATTATACCTCTATTTCACTTAGTTTCCGAGATAGCTTTTCCGTGGAGACCGTAGTATAGTATATCGTCGTATAATAAGTACTTATCATACGTATATAAACTGATTCTAATCATTTACAAAGTGTTAATGACAAATGATCCATGAAGCAAAGAATAAATGTTCGGGAAAACTCCCATAGGAAATTGCGAAATTAATCTTGACATGCCCTACATTACCCAATTTTCTTGGTTCTTGAGCCATACAAGGTCGCTACGATTTGTGCACTGAGTGATGAACTTTTGGAAGGTGCATCGTGCCAATTTCATGTTGATCCTAGAAGAGAAGTAGAGGCACCCGAATGAGTGCTTCTAGGTTGGATGTCATTCTGAAGTGTTTGCAACATAGTTTTTTTTATTGGTGCCCTATTTTACCCATTTAAAGCACGCCTCAGCGTGTTTAAATCGAACTTTAAAAAACGCGCGTTTTTTAAAGTTACCATGGCAACATCAACAAATCGAGAAACGTGGAGTCTAAATGACAAATTTTTTATTATTGATCTGACAGGAGTACCTTGTAACGTCAAATAAAATATTACTAACATCTCGTTCATTTATATGTGATACCTCTTGCTCCTCCATCCATTTGATGAACTTTTCATATTCTTTTTATATATATCACTGGATTTTCGCGGTATTAACCGCGATTCTGCTTCACTATTCAAAAAATTGATATTAGAATAATTCATTTTTGAGCTCTGGTGACAACAAATATTGATCTTTGATAACAAATTGCAAATGAATATCTGTTTTTCTCATTTCCATGACAACGAAAGGTATACTGATGTCACATCACAAATTCAACCATTTTGCATTATTAGTTCTTATTTCTATTTTTTGTAGTAATAATACCAGTATATATGATTTCAAAGTGCACCAATAAAAAAAAATTGCGTAAAGTATTCGTGGATAACTGGTCTTAAAAACACTTGCTTTATTTCGAGCACTCCGGCTGCGCCGACGTGCTCGAAAAATCGCGCGTATTTTAAAGCCCTTTTTATCCACTTATAGTTTGATATACTATTTTGGCAAACTCAGAAAAGAAACTGTATTATATGTCGACTTCACTAATTGAAATTAAACGCTTTTGTTGAATATAAAATGAACAATTGAATTGGGAATAAAACCAACAGATTACACAATACATATTTTGGCATGTTCTTCGGGTCAACCATTTTCATAATAAAAAATATGCAATTTGTGAATAGGCCAAAAAGTAAGTAATTGATAAATAAAAACTTTTTAACAAAAAATTAAATCGAGTTGCGCGGTGACATTCTGATAATTCAATGATCTTCGTTGATTGTTTGTTTGGCGCCGACTCAAAATTAGTTACTTACATTAGTTTAGGAGCTTAGTTATTGAGACTAAGAAGGTTTATTTTATTTTTTACTTTTCAGTTCCGTATTTCGTCGGTTTAATTTTTTGTTAAGAAGTTTTTATTTTTCCATTTTTTGTGGCTGAAATCTACTAATTACTACCCACTTGTTTTTTTATTACTTCCAAAATGCTTACTTACCCACCTTACTTCAACTATTACCAGTTAAATAATATGATTATCTAATTTTACTATTTATTGTAATATACATTATTTTTGTTGTTCTGGTTAGTTTATTTCATTACTTTGTATATCATTCCATCCTCTCATAGAATATAATGATTGTGACGGATGTAGGAGAACAGAAATAATGACATTAGCGATCTGTCATTGTCAACCACATGTGTGCCAATGTTCACAAGTGAAAAATCAATTATTCCCTATTTGTCTACCCGTAAGGATGGATAATTCCATTCGAAATCCAAATATGATCAACTATGAGGTATACCCTATCTAATAAAAAAATAATAATCCAAATTGAAGAACCCAGTACAAAGTTATGCCTGATAGAATCGGTGAACGGACCAGAATTCAGAGGGTGAGTGATCAATATCCTTCATTTTGCTACCCTTAGGGGATGGATTTCATTTTTTAAATTCAAATGGGACCACTGAAAAAAGAATTATCGGAATCGGACGTCTCACTAAAAAGTTATGCGTGATCATACATAAAAAAAATATACGCGTCGACTAGAGAACCTCCTCCTTTTTGGTTTAGTCGGTTGAAAATGCCGCAAAGCTGATAGTTGCTGAAGTCCTCAACCCTTGAAAATTCAACAGATTTGAAAATAGTTCCCTCAAGAGAGATAGCAGCAAACTGGACGAAAAGCCGCCTTTTCCGCAGGAAATACCCGCAACGCAAATTATCCTGCTTATTGGCCTTCGCATTTAAGGTTTACTCACCATCATACTATACTGCACGGTAACTCGTCGTGTTCAAGTGACGCAAAAAACAGCGGTTGCGAGGAAGTCAACGGAAGTTGTTCTCAGTAAAATTACAAACAACGATTGAGGTTATGTTCCAATTATTCCCAGATATTCATTTCGTGAACGTATTATCGGGAAAAATTTAGTTGATTTTCTTGATTAATGTTGTAGTTATATGTTCATTTATATTTTTTATGTGATGTGAGGTGTACGTAAGACAATTCAGAAGGTGTGATAAACTAATCTTTCACGAGCAAGCTACCGGTATCGTGAACAACCTCGTTGAGTGTATTTGTATTGTTTAATTGATGCGGTCGATACTTGAGCAAAATCCATATTGAAGTAAAAAAAGACATCCTTCACTAAATGTTTTCACTAAACCACGTCACGTGTTTCGCAATACAATATTTTTCAAGTGGAGATAATACTCTTTACAGTATCATCTCCACTTCAAAAAGCTATTATTTAGCGAAACACGTGTTGGTTTTGTAAACCCAGTTTAGTGAAAATCATTTAGTGGAGTGAGTGTCTTTTGTTTACTTTATGTCTATCTGGGAGAATCCAAAGCGTTTCTTTTCAAGGCCACACTTCCGAAGTCACAAACATAACATCTGGGGAGCCACAAGGGTCGCACTTAGGCCCCCTGATGTTTTTAATTTACATCAATAATATATCAAAATGCTTCAAGTACTGCAAATATCTAGCCTATGCTGATGATTTCAGCAATTTTCTAGAAGTAAGGAACGCTCTCGATTGCGACAAGCTGCAAAGTTTAAAACTTGCTGTAGCGAAAACAATGTATTTCTGAATTCTGACAAATGTCACTGTATAACATTCAAGAACGTATCTCTTGGCCATTATATCCTAAATGGAGTTGGATTAAACGTTGCAGCCATATTTGACTTTCATATCAATAATGTACTAAATAATTCTCTCAAGATGTTAGGTTACATCACGAGACAAAATTCATATCTAACCCTCAGACCATATTAGCTCTTTATTATGCATACGTTTTCAGCAAGCTAAAGTTCGCCCCTTCTATTTGGAACCTTCAGTATAATGTTTATGTTAAAAGACTCGAAAATGTTCAAAATAATTTCCTTAAATACTTGTCCTTCAAATTTCACACCCCCACATCCGTTGCTTCTATTTGTGATGATTACAAAATATTTATCTTTGGAAAATCGAAGAATTATGAACGATGTTTTAAATCTGCATAAAATACTGAATGAAAAAAATTATAGTCTGGGTATCTTGAATAGAATAATTGTGAATGTGTCATCAAAATCATTGTGAAATCACAATATCCCGTTCAAAAACACGAACTCTGAGTAACTCACCAATCTGTAGAAAGACTAAAACTTTCAATAAATACTTTCATGAATATGACATATTCAATTCGTCCACTATATTCAAAAATTGTATCAAACGCTCCCTTTTAAATGTCGAAAATTTCGATCTTATATAAAACTCTTCATCCCCTGAATGTAGATATATGTTAATTTTTCAAGTGACTGTAAACTTGTTAAGTTAATTATAAATTGTTCACCTAACACAAAAATTGACTCCAATTGAGTCACTTCCTATGTAAATTGCTCTGATTTGGAAACATTCATCAAATTGTTAATACCTGTTAAGTGATATTGTTCTGGGCATTCGCCGTTGTATCCCAAACATAAATAAATATTTAAGTTGAACAACATTTTCAAAGAACAAAAACTGTTGATATTTGAAAGAATGGAATTTTGTGGCATAGTGGACAAATTATTGAATTAAAGAAAAAAAGCATCCTCAAGTGGGAGTCGAACCCACGACCTTATGAACTCCAGCCATACGCTCTAACAAACTTAGCCATTCAAGGACATAGGAATCGACACACACTCTGAATCCTTTCCTTCCATAATTTAATGTTCATGTTAGAAATGAATCGAAGATCAAACGTACTTTTCAATGGCCCTCGAGATCCTTTACCTGATTTCCATTTTCACTGTTGATATTGTTTCCGTTTTTCCGATTGACTGTTTTTTCATTATAAGCAATAGTTTGAAATTTTGCTTGATAATGAAAAATGTACGTAATGTCAAATTCGATACCCGCTTTTAACAACTATGTACAAATGAATATCAGGAACTGAAAAAACCTTGTCATATCCATTATCAATATATAAAGCTCTCAATATATTTCATCGTCCACTAAATAAACATTATTCTAATAAAGGCTGTCAGTTCGCTTTTATCCAGTGATTGAGTACAGAATTGTTATGATTTTTTAACTTTCAATAACATTGTGAAGCTTTATCGGAATATCCAGTATAATTATGTAACATTGAAAATATTGACATAAATGGAATTTAATATTTCCATTTTTTTCAGAATATACATTTTTGTAAAAAAAGTCGGTAGTGATTTTTCAGCAAGTCTGCACATTTCGAGTTATCTCAACGAATTCAGTACTCAATAGAAAGGTTGTTCAAAATGTATTCGAAACATGGAATTTAGAACGAAAACATTTTGTTTTTTTAAAATGGGAAGTATTTTGAAAAACTTCTTCAATGTTTGAAACCACTTCTAGACAGATAGAAAACTCGAAGTACTCACCAGTCTCTGTTTTCTACTCGATCGGTCTTTGGACATTGAAATATTTGAATTTTAGCACTGAACAAAGATCAATTGGAAAAGCATCTGACGATAGGAAAGAGGATATTGTATATCGATATCACTAATATCAAACTTGAAATTATTAATCAAATTTATGATATGAAATGTTAAAATGTAATTGCTTTCCGTTGCATATTTTTAAATTGCTTCATACACTGAGAGCAATCACTTTTCCAAATAATACGCTGACAGAAGAAACCAATCCCAAAAATCAAAACTATTGCATGTAATAAACCTAATAATTCAATAACAAGGCTATTACCAAATTGACGAATTTTTCCAACAATTAGGTGAATGACCTCTGAAGTTTCGCGAAAATAAACGTTCATATACCGCAAGCAATGCCACAGACGGAGCTGCCAGCTATTGGAAATTGCTCCAGATTCAATATAATATTAATTGAAATCAAAGGTGTATATTTTTTTTCGATATATGTATTGAGCATTTTTCACTCTAAATACCGAACACTAGCCGCACGTGAAAGGAACGCACTATTTTCAGTGACACCTTGTATATATATATATATAATTCATTCAGAATTCATTCAGAATTCATTCAGAATTCGCAAAACAAACAAAGGGACAGTTGGAAACTTATAAACTACGAGAGAAATAAAAGAGTAGAATCAAAAAAATCTAACCTGAATCCTGATGAACTCAATATTTTCTTCACAAATGTTGCTAAAGAAGTCATAAAAACTTCCTGAAAGACTTACCCAAACCTAAAGACTCTCTATTCTTATCACATGTGAGCCATGAAGAAGTGAATGAAGCCATAAATAAACTAAAAGATTCACATTGTTTTGATGTATATTGCCTGAATGCTAAAATTATCAAAGTAACGTCAGATTTACTTCTGGAACCCTTGACTGAATTGATCAACCAATGTTTCCAATCTGGAGTGTTTCCTGATAATCTAAAAGTGACCAAAGTAATACCAGTCCTGAAAAGGGGAGATCCCGATTTGGCTGACAACCACAGGCCAATATCTATAATCCCAATCTTCGGGAAAATGATCGAGATCATTTTGAAGGATCGCTTACTAAACTTTTCAAAAAGCATAATACCCTGGATTCAAATCAATTCGGATTCCGTACAAAGTGCTCTACAGTACAAGCAGTTCGAAGGATTGTTGCAGACGTAATCGAGGGCTTAGAGAGAGGAGAACACACGGAAGTCACCCTGTATGACCTTTCAAAGGCCTTCGATTGCGTCTCACACAATAAACTTCTAGACAAATTAAATGTTTATGGCATCAGAGGTATTCCACTAAAGTTGATTGAATCTTACTTACAGAATAAAACCCAATCAGTTATCATCAACCATAATAAGTCAGAATATCGTTATATCACCCATGGAGTTCCCCAGGGAAGTGTGCTAGGGCCTCTACTTTTTCTCATCTATTTGAATGACATTTTCCACTATATGTGTCCCACAGGATGCGTCTGCTATGCTGACGACACAACACTACTGAATTCTCATGAAGACAAAGATACTCTGAATAACCTCACTGATAATGCACTTGAAAAAGCAAACCTATGGTTCTCTAGAAATGAACTAAAATTGAATCAGGCTAAGACGCAAGAAATTATCATCTCCGCTCACAATAGGCTTTCTTCTGAAGCTTCAGTGAGTCTGTTAGGTATAGTCCTGGATGACAAACTCAAATGGAATGCACATGTTGATCAATTATGTAAAAAATTGTCCTCACAACTATTTTTATTAAGACATTTGAAAAAGATACTAAGCCCCACCAGTCTATTAACTTCATATTACTCATTATGTCATTCGTACCTTAACTACGGCACTCTTCTCTGGGGAAACTCATCCTACGCGATAAGAGTGTTCCGGCTACAGAAAAAGGCTATCAGAATACTGGATGGAAGCGGTTACCGTGACCATTGTCGGCCTCTCTTTCTTAAATATAGGATTTTGCCAGTGCCGAGTATTTACATTTACCAAACACTCCTGGAAATAGCTCATAACAAAGAACATTACCGAACAAATGCAGATGTTCACAATCATGGAACAAGGGCATCCAGGCAACTACGACCAAATAGACACAAATTATGTATCACGAAACAAAATTCGCTTGATGTGAACCTTTATAATAAACTACCGACTGTAGTGAAATCGCTCAACTACATTGAATTTAAAAAATGTATAAAATCCTATCTCCTTGCTCACTGCTTTTATTCGATCGATGACTACATCGCTACACCTATGACGCTGACACTAGAATGCTCTATTCCCATCCAGTGAGTGTCAACTCATTTTTAATCTCCAAGTGTCTTCACTTTTAGCTGTATAGATTTTAACTGTAAATTTTTCACAAACTATGTTTATAAATATGTGTGTATAGTATAAGTAACAGTAAATTAATACTGAATTTGACAACAATGACCTGCTACAAATGTAAAAATAACGTAGTCAAATAAATATCTATCTATACCTGCTTCTAATCCACAATCACGAAATTCACTGTGAAGTTACTGTTCTGCTGAGCCTTTGATTGGTGACGTTTTCACAGGGTTGACATTGTACGGATTTTATATTTTTAGGATCTAGGCGAAAACATTGAAATCCTTTGAAATAATCTAGTTAAATTGAATAATTTCGACTTTGCTGCCATTTCTCAAACATACATGGATTGATCAAACATTTATGAACTTCAATGTTGTGTTCTGGATGATGATATATCTGATCACAGAACGATGTAAAACAGAAAGAAAATATGAAAATAATAAAATTCTGAAAAGAAATTTCAGTAGTGAGAATATAAATAATTTTAGAGGCTGTTTGATAGCTGATGACTGGACAGATGTTCATGAAATACGAAGTTTCCAGGACGCTTTCGCATACTTCAATAATATCTTTTTATTTCATTTTTATGTTAATTTTTTTTAAATATCACAATGAGAGGGACAAATAAAAGATGGGTTGACAAGGTGATTATTTCTAGTCAAAAGTTGAAAGATTTATTTTTATTGCAAAAATTTCACCCAATATTGGCTCCCATTTATAAAGAGGCAAAGAAGAATTGTGTCCCATTGATAAAAAAACGAAAAACATATTTCCAGGAACGCATTGGAAACGCAGAAAACAGTACGCGTGCCTTATGGCAGGTTACCAATGAACTTACGAAAAAAAAACTAATTCAAATAAAAATATCGTCCTTACTATCAATGGTCACACAATGAACGATCCTAATATAATAGCCAGAGAGTTCAATTTTTTTTTGCTAGAAGCGACCACTGGAGTGGTAGATGAGATAACTGATAATGAATTTATTATACCTAAGAATCAGCTCAACAGTAAAACTATGTTTCTTTATCCGTGAACTATATTCACTACTGGATAATAAATTTAAAAATAAGAAGTCCGCAGGTCTGGATGCTGTTCCAGCATTCTTATTGAAGTGTGTTATTAATACAATTATAGAACAATTGACCCTCTTGATTAACATGTCTTTTGAGTGTGGCGCCTTTCCGAATACTTTGAAAACAGGAAAAGTGGTTCCTCTTTTCAAAAAGAAAGATACTACTCTATTAGAAAATTACCGGCCGATAACAATACCTTGTGGCTTTTAAAAAATTTCCGAGTATGCTTTTCTCAATAGGTTATTACCATTCTTTGTTATATATGAAAAACTTAGTGAGAAACGACATGGTTTCCGCTCGAGAATGTCAACTACCACCGCAATGTCTTCATTAAGGGCACCGGTGGCTGGTCATGTTGACGAGAGATTTATCGATATCTGAGCCAAGCAACGTCGGGCGCGTTTAGTACTTGGATGGGGGTGCACCTGACAAGGAAAGTACGCGTTAAAATGTCCTAACAACTTAGTAGCATATTCGCAGCTGCAGGCGTCTTATCAATGAGCTCGAGATATAGGAATATGCTGTCCTTCGGAGGGGACGTTAAGATGGCGGTCCTGAGTTCATAGATGTTGAGCTCGTTAAAGAACCCTACCTCTGAAACAACAGAGGATTCGGCAAAATTTCCGGTTGGGAGAGAGTGTGCTCACCGGCGTCGCATGAAATAGGCCGACGTTAAATAAAGCAATAAAAAAAAATGTCTTCATTCTATCATAAAATTATAGATATGATTGACGGAGGCGAATGCCCTGCTGCAATATTTTGCGATTTAAGTAAGGCATTCGACTGCGTTAATCATGACAAACTCTTATCGATATTGGAAACATATGGTTTGCGAGGTTCACCGCTTGAACGGATCGAAAAAAAATAGTCTGCTCACAATTTTAACATGGTGGAAAAAATAATAGTATCCAATCTGATACTGGGAATTTGATGAGAGGCGTCCCACAGTGCTCAATATTAGGGCCTATACTGTGTATTTTGTATGTGAATCATTTAGATCATACTGTTCACAAAGAGCATTATAGTGCATACGCAGATGACTCCTCACTAATAATCCCCGATGCAGATACACAAATATTAGAAGCAAAATGTAATAATATCATTAATAAAGTAGCAAAATTCTTCAATGGGGTGACCTTTTTTCAATGTTGAAAAAACACAAATTATAAGGATTCACAATCGCCAAAAAAGTGTAGAAAATATGCGGAAAAATAAATTACTCATTAATTCTCATGAAGCGGTAAATATTTTAGGAATTCATCTATATGAATTCCTGAACTGGAAACCTCAATGTGAACAATCAATTTCAAAATTGAGCTCACTGAAATATATGTTTTCTAACCTTCGCACTGTTTTGGATAGCATCAGCTTCGGAATTTGTATTATGCACAAATCGAATCCTGGCTAAAATATGGTATTTGTTTTGGGGCAATTCAACATACGGGATATTTTTATCATTCAGAAAGGAATTACGAGGTGTATTTTCGGAATTCCGCGGATGGGTTCGTGCAAAAATATTTTTAAAGCATTCAATATACTGACAGTACCTAGTCTCTATATATTTGAAATATGTTTATACGTTTTCCAGAACAAACATGCATTTCTCAATGTGGATATTCACGAACATAATACGCGGCATAAAGTGACATACGAATGCAAAAGACGAAACTGAATATTTCTTCATATGCTCCTAATATATTTAGCCCAAAAATGTTCAACAATCTTCCAAAGAAATAAAATCTTGTCTTGCTCCCTATTACTTAAAAAAACTCAAATTGCTTTTTGCTGAAAAATATTTTTATGATATACATGATTTTTTTTTATTCAATAATGTGAGATAGCACAGATACTTCATACTGTATTTTAATTTTTATGACCATTTCATTTTTATCTTAGGTTGCATTATTCCGTTATATCCTAAATTTGTATTTTAACATAAATGTCTGACTATTCCTATACATGTAAATGCAGAAGGAAAAAATAAACTGATCGACCGACTGACTGACTATACAGTTTATCCCAGCTAAAACTTGTCACCGAAATCGTAGAAAACACTGATAATCGCCCAGACCCGTCGATTTTGCTATCAACATTGTGCTATCCACCCCCTCACCCCCAGCCCCCCCCCCTCCTTCAGAATCTTCAATAGGACTACCATACTTGTGATATATCATTTTGAAGGAAATTCAATCGCGAACACATCGGTGTAATGCAATTGAGAATCGATGGAGTGTTGTGAAAGTTTCAATGAAAAAGAAGTATGAACCAAGATAAGTTTTTTTCTCATTATCTACAAACATACTTATGATTTTCGCAGTATTTTAAATTTATTGAAAAATATTTGCTGACGATAATAATTTCTGGGCTATATATTGGTTCCCAAATCACTGTTGGGACGTGACTCTATTGAAAAATAGTATGCTTCCGGAAATAATAGTTTGGAAGGTGAGGCAGACGTTTTTATATAAAAAAGGTTTCCCCTGTGTTTTTGTACGCATATCTCAGGTTGAGTCTTGGTATATTGATGTATTCCATTTACTTAATTCAATCGTGTGAAAACTGTCGAAAATGGTTTATACTATACAAGAAAGAATAGCAATTGTAGCTACGATGTGCTACAGCTACGGCTCAAATTTTCAATGAACTTCATCCAGGGAAAAACTAATCATATCAGTACGTGATACATGGTCAATGGAGTCAGGATAATTGCAAAATAAAAAACATGAACGAGCAAAATTTAATGTTTGGGCTGGGATTTTGGGAGACCAAATTGAAGGTCCATATTTCATTGATGGTAACCATAATGAACAAAAGTATCTTGAACTTCCTGATACAACTGTAAACAACCACTCAGCTACTCGAATTCAATTCGAAGGTCAGCTCACATTTCAACAAGATGGAGCTCCTCCATATTTTGTTGAACCTGTTCGTCAATTTTAAATGATTATTTCACAGGGAGATGGATTGGAAGGCGAGGATCAATAGAAAGGCCTGCTCCTGATTCATCACCATTAGATTTTTTTAATGGGGACATTTGAAATCCAAAGTTTATATCACTCAGCCAAATTCCCTTGCTGATCTACGCAGAAGAACTGTAGATGAGTGTCATGCAGGGACTCCAGAAATATTAAGAAATGGGCGAATGTGCGAAGACATTTCGAATATCGCTTAAACGTCTGTATAGAACGGAATGGTTCACATTTCGAATGTTTAATATGATAACACATGAAAAATTAAACTTATCTTGATTTACACTTATTTTTCATTGAAACTTCCACAGCACTTGATCGCTTCTCAATTGCTTTACACCAATGTGTTTGCGATTGAATTCCCTTCAAAACGATGTATCACAAATATGGTACTCCTATTGAAGATTCTGAAGTAGGTGGTGCTGGGGGTGAAGGGGTTGGTAGCACAATGATGAAGTATTTGATAGAAGAGTTCCCCCTCGAAATAAAAATCGACGAGTCTGAGCAATTTTTAGTGTTTTCTAGGATTTAGGATAAAAGGAAGGATGCATTTTAGCTGGAAACACACTGTATATGAACTCAAGTCGGAAATTGAAATTCATCATGGTCAACGCAGATGAAATGGTGAAAAGAGCACAAGTTTCCAGACATAGTTTTGAACCATTTTTCCTACGATATTTATTCTGAAAATTTACTTTCAATTCACTTCTTACTTTGGCATTTGTTACACTATATACAGTGTGTCCAATTAAGTAGGCACCGTATGGAAAACTTTTTTATTATTTGTTTTATGAAAAAAAGTTATTCCTGATGAAAAGTTCTACATGGCCTAAAACCCGATATGAAATAGGCATATATCAATTTTTTGCATTTGTAAACGAGGTTTGTCGAAAAATTAAATTTTTCTCAGGAGAAAGTACCTTTATTTTTTACAATATCGACAATCTTCATGAAGAAAAGTTGATCCTATAATTGAAAACTACGGTTAGATATCCAATATTGTAGTTTTTAACTAGGATCAACTTTTCTTCATGAAGAATGTCGCATCCTAGATTAAATGTCGATCTGTAGACATAAATTATCAATGCTAATACAAAGAAGAGGTGGTACAAACAACAAAATCTGTTTTTTCATGGTATACCATCTTCTCTGTATTAGCATTGAAAATGTATGTCTACAGATAGACATTTAGTCTAGGATGCACTGACAAATTCTGTGTCGTATCAATTTGTCTACACGTCAACATTTAATCTAGGATGCACCGAAAAAATAAATGAACTTTTGATAACAAACGTCAAAACGCTAGTTAGAATTCATCAAATACAAGAAATTGCAGCTCTATTAACTTCTGAGGAGAAAATTGAAATGGTTTTTATTGTGGAAGATAGTTATAGAACTCATCGAGAAGCGGCAGTGATTTTTAACAACAGACATCCGAATAGAAATATTCAACATACGAGAAATCAATTCAAGACTTCTGGAAGTGAATAATAATTTTAATAAAAAACGCCGGAAGCGGGTTGCAGATGATAACACGGAATTACAAGTGATGCTATGTGTCGAAGAACATTCAAAAATGTCTTTGAGAAAAAGAATGACTTTCATAGAAAATGTAAATAGAGATACAATGGCAAATATTAAAAAAAAAACATAAATATCATTTATGCGAATCGCAGTTTGTTCATACATTGAAAGAAACTGATTATGATAGACGGTTCGAATTTTGCTCGTTAATACAAGGAAAGTTAGAAGAGGGACGGTTTTTATAAAGACATAAGTAAGTATATTTATTTCTGATGTGGCGACATTCTCTTCCAATGGAACTGCCAGTTCCCAAAATTGTCGATGGTGGTGTGACAGTAATATCCATTTTACAATCAAAACTCGTGAACAATATTACTTCGAAACAAACGTGTGGTATGGTATCAACAAGAATAAAATAATGGGACCATATTTTTTTCGACAGTCTATGAATGGCGAACGCTATATCTGCATTTTTACAAAATTAATTCAACGACTTTATAGACGAACTGTTACAAGACCTCCAACGTATATGGTTTCAGTAAGTACGGTAGCTGTTAGGAACATTTTCAATGCCACATGAATATATTGATACATATTCCGGCTAGATCTCCAGATTCAACCCCTCTGGATTATTTCCTATGGGGCTACTTAAAACAAAGAGTTCACCAGGAGGGATCTTTTCAAGATATTGATCACTTGGTGAGGATCATTTCAGGTGCATTCCAGGAAATTACTCCAAAAATGATAAAGGAAGTATTACGGGAATTTAATAAACGAATCAATAAATTTTTTGAATTTATTTAATTTCCAATAATGTTATTAAGTTACTTTTTAGTTGTTATCTTCTGTTTAACATTACGTTTGTAAAATAAATTATTATGATATGCGATATGCAAGCATTAATTAATTCTAATGCCATAGCAAATTGTTAGATAACTTACCAATGAACCGAAAGGTTATCTTGTTTATCAATACATTAAATGTTTTATGATTTGCAAAATTAAATTATAATTTATTTATACCCAAAAATTATTAAAGATCGTTTTTCAAGGTAGATGGATAATATTGGATATCTGACCGTAGTTTCAAATTAGGATCAACTTTCCTCCATAAAGATTGCCGATATGTAAAAAATAAAGATACTTTACTCCTGAGCAAAATTAACTTTTTTGACAAACCTCGTATACATATGCGAAACATTTATATCTGATTATTACATTTTGGATTTTAGGCCATACAGAACTTTTTATTAGGACTACCTTTTTCCTTAAACCAATAATAAAAAAGTTTTCCATATGTGCCGATTTAATTGGACACACTGTATAGCAACTGGCGTATCTAATATATTTCGATATTTGAATCTGATGCTCGTTTAGTCATGAAACATGTTGGTGAAGCTAGTGGCTGAAGTACACCTGATATCGAAGGAAAAATACCAACTGTATTCTGAAATTCCTCACAAACAATATTTCAATATGTAAATTTATTTGTCGGATTTTAAAATATTCCAAACGTTTTCCGAATCCTATAAAATAGAAATAAAATAACCACATGAACCAACTCCCTAAAATGTGCACGTAACATGGATAGATTTATTTTACGAAACTGAATATTCCAAATAAAATTGAGACCATTTCCAAACGATAACGGCAATAAATAATTCCCCAAATACCTCAAAATACATGGAATCCCTACAAATTATGGTATTACATAACATGATGCCATAAAACGATTCCCACCTATTTCATATGTATCGTCAAATGTTTGCGATGGAGTTTGTATACAAATATACTGAAATTTGTTGGCATCAATTCAATGTTTTGTTCTAATTCCGCATACAACATAAGCCATTCGGCCTATCGGCATTCAGAGAATTTTGCTCGACATCATGAATGTTATATATCGTATTCCAATGGCAATTAATCGAAGATGAGAACCAGTGGCGTTGGTGGGAAAGAATATTTTTGTTTGAAAATGTTTGAATAGAATACTCAAGAAAATGAATACATTGTATGAATAGAATATATTTAGTCACAAAAATTTTCGAAAGCATTTTAAAATCCTACATCAACAAATACTTATATAAAATTAAAGTACTATAAAAAAATCGGTTTGGATTACAACTAGGCAAATCAACAGTAACACTGATCAAATTATTAAAAATATTGAGAAAAATCACCATCGTTATGCTTATTGCTTGATTTGAAAACAGCTTTTGATACTGTCAGTCACAACCAGCTTCTAGAAGAACTTGAAAGCCTCGGATTTAGAGATACATCTTACCAACTTCTGTACAGCTATTTAAACGAAAGAAAATAATGTGTGAAAAACAAATAGTGACTAGTGAAATACGGAGTACCACAGGAAACCGTCTTGGACCGATCCTTTTCAACATTTATCTGAACACCTCTTCTCGTTAGATGTGAAAGGAGATGTGGTATTACACAGGAAATGGAATAAACAGACCTTATTTTGGAAACATCTGTATTTGTGTTGCATTTACTAATACCTACACAATGTAATCAATTTGTTTTTTGTTGTTTCCTCTTTATTCATCGTAACAACCAGTGAGCCAGTGAAATGAAATCATAAATAAATTCAGTCCGTAGTATCTCTTCAAAACCAAAGCAAGTACCAACAGAGTTTAATATAAATACATATTATACGTTGTATTAGTCAACACAAGCATGATTCTCTTTGAAAATTATCGGGAGTGACTTGTGAGTTGAAATTCAAAATGTTCCAAAATTTCAATCCTTGTCGAGTTCACACCAGTAAAACACTAGATGCGTCTAATTTCAGTTTATGTTGGAGACTATTTGTGGATACATTTGTTTATACTCTTTTGGCCAATGTATTTGGCATAGATTCTTTGTATTGGCGATACATATTAATTGGTTTAAGTTTCCTATAGGAATGTTCTCCATTTACTATTCCAATGTCCTGCACTTGCTTGCTATAGGTAACTAGGAAACATTTTTGTTGGTCTGGGCTTAGGAAGGCAGTTTTATTTATGAGATAATCATGAATATGATGAATATTTGGTTCAGTTTTTTTAACCTTCAAAATTATTTTCCTTGTTTTCATGAAATAATACAAAATATGTTTGCTGCCTGAGTTTTCATCGTTCTCTAAAGATCGCTTTATATCCTATTTGAAGTTGACTTCTTCCCAGGAATCTTCTGAGACGAAATTACATCTTTTTAAGTGATATTGGTTTATCTGCCTTGTTTCTAAAAAACAGTAATATTTTAGTTTTTGCTTTCGTTTGTTTTCGCGATTGTGGTTCCAAGAAAAATGTCATAGACACATTTACAGATCCACAAATGCCACAATGACTCACTAGCAGAATTCTTAAACTCCTCACAATGAATATCCAGGAAAAATCGTTCGCGAATATCTCAATAAATTGATCAAACATATAGTTCAATGTTTGATATTCGAATTATGAACGCTAGATGGTTTTAAGGAGTATTCATTATCTCCATCTCCTGGATACCGCCACGTGATCAAGCGACATCTAGTCATCCACTTAAGAACTGAATGGAGAGAAGTTACAAGGAAGCTAACCCACACACTACACAATATGCAGTGGGTTTCAGATCGAAAATATCTGATTTCAGCTACGATCAAAGTATTCTCTTCTCCTCCAAACCTATTTGCTCTACGGTAATCCATCCAGTCGGAACAACTTGTTATTTGATTCAAAAAATTGGAGTCATATTTTGTTATTAGATAAGTACATTTCATTCATCTGCTTTTCGATTGAACTCCGAATGACAATTTATCATATAGTTCTAATCTTGGAACATTTCTCTTGTGTTATCTTTTTCTGTTGGATGGCATATACAGTTCCATTTCATACTACACTAGACTTTACTTCCTATACACTACGATATCATTATATAATGTCAGTTGTATTTCTCGTAGAGTTTTGATTCGTTTTCTGGTTGCGTTCCGTATATACTGAACAGGGAATTTATCTGGTTTGTATATTATGTTGTTTCAGTTTTTATATATAGGCCAATCAATAGAGATTTTCTGCTCTATTGATTCTGGACAAAAATACTACCAGGAAACCGACTGCCATCATACAAAAGACGATCCGTAGTATCCTCTTTAACACATAACAGGATACTGTCATTGCTAAATTTGTTATAAACATTTAAAAGCATTTTTTTAAATTATTTATCGTTTTTGACTTGTACTTGAAAACTAATAAAGCAATCTCGATACTCTCAATAGACGAAGAAAATGAGCTCTAGCAGAACTCGATCGGATTATTAGTAAGGGAGAAAAACCGGAAAAAACAGCTTTTTTGAAAAATTCATAACTTTGCCACTTTTAGGTTTCAGGAACTTTCCACGACATATTGTATAATGCTTTATGTAAACTGGCGTCGGATATTAGTTTGGCAAATTGCAATCTGAATTTTTAATGTACTTATTGCAGCAACCTGGATGCGTCATAGGTGGTTCGATTTCAATTTTCCTAAAATATTTCGAGACTAGAAGTATAGTACTACAAAATGTATATTCTGATTTTGCGTTGAAATTCTGCAAAATAGGAGAAAAATACTTTCAAACATGATCGAAAATGGGCGAGTACGTGAAAGCGGCTGAGTAGTGGGAGTAGAGCAGCAGATGCGGAGGAGCGTATATATACAAGCGCGCCGCGCCCGTTATGAATCTGCTGCTCTACCTCCACTCCCGAGCCGCTTTCATGCACTCGTCGGTTTTCGGTTATGTTTGCAAGTATTTCTCAACTATTTCGCAGCATTTTAACTCAAAATGAGAATATTCATTTTATAGTACTATACTTCACCCCTCAAAATCTTTTAGAAAAATTGAAATCGGACGACCTATGAGGCATCCAGGTCTGCTCAATAAAGTGCATTAAAAAAATATAATTGCAATTAGCAAAACTAATAATCCAACAATGCCTGAGTTTTACACATAGAGACATATCAATCATTACTATGTCGTGGAGAGCCTGCTTCAGAACTTGAAAAACGGTGGTGTTATGAATTTTTAAAAAAAACGCAGATAATCCGATCGAGTTGTGATAGGGCTCATTTTCTTTGCATTTTGATTGATTGTGAGTATCGAGATTGCTTCATTAGTTTTCAAGTTACAAGTCAAAAACGAAAAAATGCTTTTAAATGTTTATAAGAAATTTAGCAATGACAGTTGGGAGTAGGTAACATAACAGGATATAACTACGGACCGTCTTTCGTATGATGGCACAGTCGGTTTCAAGGTAGTATTTTCACGAAAAAATCTGTATTGATTGGTCTAATATGGAAAGTATTCCTTCTCTTGATTCTTATTCATTGAAATAATTCCTTCTTATTCTCCCTGTTTTTCTCTTGAGCTTTTTCAAGCATATATCGATATTGTATTCATTCCTGAGGATTGAAATTTATAGAATGCAAAAAAATGTTTTCGAAATGTGTCCAATGGACTTGTTAACAATGAGTATTTACCCAAGTAGATAATTGCTTGGTTATATAATTTTCCACTGACTTCATCGATATCCTCTGAAATAATGTAATATTTCACCTAGAGCGCCTCGCAATTGTGCTTGTCTTGTGTCAAGCGGAGTGTTTGACTCGTGTGGGTTTCTATTAAAATCCCATCAAGAGCGTATGTTCGAGCCATTCGTAACGACCGGACTTTCCATCCGAATAGCTGTCAATCAATCTTCATTGAACTATCGCCAGCATCGTTGACCTGTTTCCTCTTTCCGTCGGACCATTATCTCGATATACTGGCAGGCCGGAATGTCCTGGATATAGGTCGTTTGCGACCATGGTCCAATTCTATTCTTATTTATTTTTGGCCCTATTTATCCGCAACGTAATTGAATTCTGGTGTCGGAAGCTCGTGTGATTTTTGTGTTCACACTGAATGGAAGGATTTTTTCAATCAATAAATGAAACGCGGCGATTCAACATAGGTCTAACAAACTATTTATCCAATATTTTTTAGGAATCTCCTTTGCTCCTTCGTAAAAAAATTCAATTCATTCTTTTTTTGTTCGTTATCAAGAGGGATCGCTCTTGATCCAAGAAGAACCTTGCAAAATGATTCATACGTATTTTTGCTATAAAAAGTTCAACATATTGTTTTGAGAGCTGTCATAAAACTGCATATTTGGTATTTTATTTTTGGGAGGCAGTTTGGCATTTATTTCTTTTTACTCTATTTTTCACACATTTTCAACCTATGAATATATCATTTCCCCTCTGATACATATAACACTGGTCTGCATATTTTTTTTTCCCCTCATTGTTTTCGTGCATGATAACATCATATTTGGTGCTCTAAACACGGAATTGAACATACCAATAAATACAGCACATATATTTTAAATACAATGTCCATTCAATTGAAAAACGATATTATCACAGTAACAACAATTACAAAAAAGTGAAAAAAGACTACGGTCTAAGTTTTACAACGAAAAATGCTAATTTTACAGTCACAAGTTATAGAAATATTAGTATATTTATTGCATTATGGTAATATAATTCAAGTTATTTTGTAGTTTTTTTCTTTTCATCGTTTCCATCGAAGCTTCTCGGCGAATCGACCAACAAAAATCAACAAGCATTGCTACTGACCATTTTCCATTGTAGCGTCTTTCAATATGCATTATATCCTGATGAAACCTTTCACCATGCTCATCTGATACAGCACCGAGATTTTCCGGAAAGAAATCTAAATGCGAGTTCAAAAAATGAATTTTGAGTGACATATTGCATCCTAAAGCTTTATAAGCAGAAAGAAGCTTTCGAATGATTTGTCGGTAGTTGTCAGCTTTTGTATTACCTAGAAAATTATGACACACTTTTACAAAAGCCACCCAAGCTTTTTTTTCAGCTTTGTTCAACTTAGAATTGAAAACTTTATCCATCATAAGCTCTCGTATTTGCGGACCTACAAAAATCCCTTCTTTCAATTTGGCGTCACTGATTCGAGGGAATTTTGTTTTGAGATATTGAAAGCCTGCACCATCCTTGTTCATAGCTTTCACTAAGTTTTTCATGAGTCCCAACTTTATATGAAGTGGTGGCAGAAAAATTTTGTCACTTGGCACTAGAGGTTCTTGGGATACATCATAGAGAAACTAAAAATAAAGAGAGTTGTCAAACCTGCAGTAAAAGTTGGCACCACGTTTAGACAGTGGCGACATATCTCGCAACTGGCCGAACTAAGTACAGTTAGTAAAACCGATTGAGATAAGGCGGGTTTTTCAAATGTGTTACTTTTATATGATTGATATGGTATATATTTTATAAGTGATCGATTTGCCATTCTTGTATTCCATATGAATGGTTGTATCATATAAAATACTGGAATGGCAAATCGATCACTAATAAAATATATACAATAATCGATTCATAGAATCTGTTAGTTCGTTCGTGGTTAACATAAAGTTCCAAAGTAAATCTTCATTTCATAATATCAAGAACAAAATTAAACATCTTATAAAACAAGAATAATAAGTTGAACACTATGAAAACACATTTTATTGTATCTAGGACAAGGTACAACTACAGACAAAACAATAATAAAACTCCGAAAAACAACAAAATTAAAAATATTCTTTAGTCGCTTATCATCAAATCAACCAAAATAAAAACATATTACATTTACAACAAACCTTCAATAATTTTGTTAATTTATTAGCACAAAGGAGACCATGTACTTCGTACTTCCTCAAATGGTGATAGGAAATGAAAACTGATGGATGGAAATAAGTACCAGTTTGTGAAAAAAATTCTGCAACTGATGGATGGAAATAACTATCAGTTTGTGAAAAGCAGCTTATATTTTACCTTGTGAATGAATATTTCGAGGAATTTCAGCGTCAACTCTAATAACATTCCATTTTCGACGTTGGGTTCATAATTCAAGTCCATGGTATAATTTCTATAATTAATTTTTCGATGACAATTAACAGTAGAATTATTCTGAAATCATTACGTGGTTTGTCATTTTCTGACAAATGTCGAAATTGGAAAATTATCATGTCGCCAGTCGTCTGTTGATTGCGGGCAGCGCCTCCATGCGCGACTGGCCGTACCAAAAACTTGGTGGTCAAGATCGCCAATGTTTCAAACAGTCTCTTTATTTTTAATTTGTCTATGGGATACATTTTTAAGTCCAGGTGTCAAGCTTTTTCTTTGTGGCCAAGTTTTCACTTTGTAATGTTTGTCTCTTGCGCGACCGTCCCACTCACATAAAAAACAGCAAAACTTGGTGTATCCTCCTTGCAATCCAGTAAGTATAGCGACAACTTTCAAGTCAGCACAAATATTCCATAGGTATTGAGAATATTTTATTTTTTCAAGTAATACCTCCAGATTTGCATAATTTTCTTTCATGTTTGTTGCATGTGCTAGAGGCACTGATGGGTATTTATTTCAATTATGAAGTGAAATGTTTTCAAACTAATCTTCGACGCATCAATAAAAAGTCTCCATTCATCAGAATTTTCTGGAAAACTCAGTTCTTCAAGAAGCCCTGCAGCATCATTACAATATACTAAATAATTTTTTTTGGAAAAGTAACTCGTAAAATCTTCTTGAAAATATTAGACTCTCGTACTTTTATCCAACAAATTCCAATGTTTCAATCTTGATCCGAGTAATTAAGCCCTAGATTTTGATAACCCCTAGTCTCTAACGAGATCATTTAAATCAGGTTGTTTAAGAAAATAAGGTTCTTTTGATGGACTTGAAGATCCAGATAAAGTGTATGATGATGAAGAAGTACAGGTAGAAATGAAACTCGATTGAGGCTGTAGACCAGAAGTATTTTCATTTTCCATCTTCTCGCTATTTTTTGGAGGTATTGGAGGTAAACTGCCTTCACCACGAGGAAGTGGTCTCTTTGCAGATGCGGTGTTTGGATATACAATCTTTTTTTTTTTTTTGAGAATCCTCGTCATGCAGAAATAACAGTCATTTTCATGATTCTGAGGTTCACTCCAAAGCATTGGCATCGTAAACGGCATAGATTTGTGACTTCCTTCAAGCCAACCTCTCAACGTTCTTGAACAACTGTTACAGCAAATTTTTGATAACCAACTTTTATCCCTCTCATCGATAGAGAATCCAAAATAAAGCTAATAAGCTTTTTTAACAAGATCTGTTATCGCATTTCGCTGTGTTTCTAGAGTAAACTCACAACAAATGTAGCAAAAACAGTCTGTGGAATTCTTACAAGTGCGCGGCATTTTCTAACCTAAAATTAAATGGAATTTATTGAAAAGAAAAATTTAAATTTCTATCTTATATTTGTTATCTCTGTTATAAATAAATAAAAAAATGGATAACCTACACATAAAATACTTAAAATATATATAATATAATATTGAAAACTTACTAAGTATTGATATAGAATAAAAATTAAAAGTACAAAGTTTTCAAACTATCATGTTGAAAGTCACAGTGTATAGTGCAGGCGCATATACTACTTAGAAATCACTCCGGCTTCTTCTTCTTACGACTAGCAAAAACCTATTTCGTATGTATATACCTTGTTTATAATGTTAACGCATAAAACGAATTAAAAAAAAACCTAAATTTACGATATTTTGGAAAAAAATTCATACCGAAAAATCTAGTCGTGATAGAAAAAATTGGCCGTAGGGAACAGATTCAGAGCATCAAAATCTTCATATTTATTACATAATTTTTTGAAGGAGGATTTTGTTGCAGACCAGTGTAATCAATTTAAGCTTGTTAAGTGGGAAAATTCCACAGCAATGGAAAGAATCAGTTATCACTCCAATTTTTAAGTATGGAAATCGTGGCCAACCAAATAACTACAGGCCAATATCCGTTATCAATAACCTAGCAGAAATATTTGAACATGTAGTTAAGAAGAGGCTTATGAATTTTTTTCGCAAACACAATATTATTACTGATAGACAGTATGGCTTCATCCAAAACTCAAATACTGAAGATGCTGTAGTGGATTTTCTAGAACAAACAGTCAAAACTCTGGACAACTCATTGAAGTGTGCAGCAGTTTTCTTAGATCTTGCCAAGGCTTTTGACACAGTTTCACACGAACTACTACTCAGCAAACTAAGTCATTACGGTATTCGTGGTCGAGCGCTAAACCTTATGTCCAATTACTTAACAGGTAGAGTACAGAAAGTAAAAATTGGAAACGAACTGACCTCTGACTCAATTGTGAAAATCGGGGTCCCACAAGGGACAGTGTTAGGCCCAATACTGTTCCTCGTATATATGAACAACATCTCAAAAATAGCTGGTCTCGAAGGGTACCTCATCTGTTATGCTGATGATATAGCCCTTATTCTCACGGGGATAGATTGGAATAAAGTCAAACACTCTGCTGAAAAAGATTGTAAAAAATCAATATATGATTAACAATTAATATTGAAAAGACAAAATTTGTGACTTTCCCACCAACCAGAAATTCCTACTTGAAATTACTCCTCGTGCACTGTCAAAACAAAATTTCATGTTTATGCCCCACAATATAAAAAGTATTATCAATAAGTATCTAGGTATTTTCTTAGACCAACACATAAGATGGTCAGATCATAAAATGCTCGTTAACAGCGACTGAGAGCCCTAACACACAACTTTTATATCTTGAGAGACATTCTCTGGAGAAAAAACCTCATAATGCTCTACCCTCACTTAATATTCTCCAAACAACACAAAACACAATTCTAAAAATTATTCTAAAAAAAAACAAACTGTTTTCTACTGACATTCTTTACCAAGAAACAAAAATATTGAATATTAAATTACTATTTGCCCACCAATGTTTGAAAAGAACACACAAGAATTATACCTAAATTCTATAACTCTATACCAAAAAATCTAAAACAAATTTCAAACCAGGAAAAATTCAAAGTTGAAACCAAAAACTATATGCTACATTTTTGAGAAAAAATTTACGATATCTTAAAATCAACATCAATTTAAATCAGAACGATAGTGAAAAAAAAATCTGTCCTCCACAGTAAAACATCCAAGGAAGTACATTCTTCATTTATATATTTATCTTTCTCCCTTTTTTAGTTTTATAAACCTTTCTACCCACCTACTCAAATCAACAACAAAATGTACGCTTTGCTGGAAAGTATTCAGACCGAGAACATAGCAAGACAGGCAATCTTTGCCTAGGCTAAAGTGTTCGATCTGGAAACTTTATTTTATTAATGAATGTATATATTTTGATACAATGTACTGATGATAAACTGAAACTGAATGTTGATGAGCCTTTTTCCTCAAGTACGAAAAATTCCCCACTAGCAGCGCTAGTAGTCCGGTATTGTCAAACATTACCTAAATCACATTAAAATACATGTAAAAATAAACATCAAAAACATGTTTTTCATAGAAGACGACGTTCCAGGAGCCAAATTAAAATTTGCAAATGTGAAGGATAATAATGTAGCAACATTAAAACGGTGGCTTGCTTGTCGAAATCTTAAAATTTCCGGTAAAAAAATGAATTAATTACAGAAGTCATTTTTAGGCACCTTTTTCGCGCAAAAAATCACTCACAATGCCTCCTTCTGTTCACAAGCTCAAACTACAAACGCCAAATCACTCATTTTCGGTAAACTTTGCACAACATGTAGCCGGTTTTATCGAAAAAATACTCCTTCAATATTTACACCTAACCTAACTTTTCACATTTACTAAATTTCATCTGTCAAAGGTGAAAAGTTAGTATTTTTTCGATAAAACCGGCTATATTTTGTGCAAAGTTGTACCGAAAATGAGTGATTTGGTGTTTGTAGTTTAAGCTGGTAAAAAGAAGAAGGAATTGTGAGTGATATTTGTGCGCGAACATGGTATCCAAAAACGACCTCTTGACGAAGGAGAAAAACAATATTTCTCAGAAACGGTATGAGACCGCCGCGTTTTTCTTCGATTCGAGTTCAGGAGGCAAAAACACGTAAGAAAAGTCAAACAGCTATTTTCAGGGAACATAAGCACGACCCCTTAACATTTACCTAACCTACCTTACTAATCGTTGCGCAAACTGGATCAGGATTTTCTTCAGTTGAACCTTCACCACCAATAAAATATTTAGAGCAAACATTTATTTATTTTTTATTTTGTTGAATCCACTCTTCTCGAGGCATGGATCCATTTATTACATCTAACCTCGTCAGTGTGAGGTTTAACGAATTGTATGAAAAACACGTTTTCCTCTGTATATCGATTATCCGAAGTAAAGTTCGCAAAACTACAATGTTTTGTTGGCATTGTGGTTATAAAAAAAAATCTGTATTCACTTAATTATTTTAAATAATTCAACTGTATACCACAAGTGCTGCCTCTCTTGACACATTTTCCACGATGTTCTCAGGGAAAAGGAGCATTTTCCCTGAGAATAGTGTGGCAAATTGTAACAGAGTCTTGGAGATGAATTCATTAAAATTCGAAACGCTGGCAATAAAATATGTGTCCAACAAACCTTCTGAATCAAAAATTGAGAACATACTTGGCATCATGGTTATATTAACAATTTTGTAAATTTGGAAAACTTATAAAAATACACAGCTAAAATCTGGCGCCTTAAACCGCTCGGCCATCTAGGTAAATACTAAATTTCAAAATATTTACATACTTTGAAGTAGTTGAGTAATGTTCCTAAGTACCTTGTGCCTTTTGTTCCTGTTACCTGTAAAGGTGAAGGTGGAAATTTCAGCTATGCTAAAATGATGTAGGTTTTCCGGTTCTGGTATCTTGGAATATATGTGATTGAGCAAATACGTTTTTTTGCATCAAAAATGAATAAACATTATTATGTATTGAATATTTGTTGCTTAAAGAGTAGGTCTACCAAAACAACATATTTTTTCATATGAAAACGAGCATATTTAATTGCTTGTTTTACAAAAGGTATATCGGCAATGCTAATTATGTTTTTTTTGTTTCAGGTGAGTCAAGAACCAGGCAATTATTTTATGTTTTCAATTACACAAACTGAGGTATGTTCTCTTTAAATATGTTATATATAGTGCATCTTTTTAGATTACAACATTCTTTTCTCGATTACTCCATATCTCACAATCCAGAATAAAAGTTATTCTCATCATTTCCAAATATCCAAAGAATAGCAAAGTACTATCCAGCTTCGGGAAAATGGCGTGGACGTAAACATTCATTATTTCACTTTGTTTCTAACCGAAATTTTTACGGGATCATTTTGTGAAACATCGTTCTTTTCAAGTTTACTTTTGAGAAGGTCATGATACTTTTCTTATGAAAAATAACAAGCAGTTAGATTTTCATTAATTCTATGTAAGTTATTCTTGGATTCAAATTATACATAATTCACCATGTACTCGTTGCCATGGGCGACACATTTTCACAAAAATCCATATTTTTTTGTAAAATTTCCTTTGATTTTTCAATGTTTTTTACCACCTACTGGCTGATTTTCCGCATGATGATTTAAATCACCCTATTAATTTTTTGGCTAATAGTTTATATATTGCACAATTATCATAAAAAGTTGGTATGAGTATATAAATAATTGTGACACTATATACAAGGCTGCTTGAAAGGAGTGAACAGTCATGATTTCACAAGCTTTTTTTAGTTTCACCTGTCCCGGTGTTTGTCTGTCTATGTATCTGTCTATGTGTCTGTCTGTAATCAAATCTTGCAAGTTGAATTTCACCCACTTCTAATCGTCCGATTGATTTGAAGTTTGGCAAGTGCACATAATTCCGGTGACAATGCATTATGATATTTTTGTAGGAAAAAAACAAAATGTCGGCTTTAATATGGCGGATTTGTGATTATGGCCCGATTCTATTCAAAATTGGTATCTAGAGGTTTTTGGGGTCGGAGATTATGATTTTTTGACAAAATTCAATATGGCGGCTCCAAAATGGCGGACGAGTTTTGTTATTATCGTCCGATTCTATTCAAAATTGGTATATAAGGGTTTTCGGGGTCGTCGATTATGATTTTTTTGTCAAAATTAAAAATAAATTAGATATAAATTACTAAACTAGTTATTTAACATCATGAATACTTAAAAATAAAAAATAAATGAACGAAGAGAAAAATTTTTGAAAACAAGCTTTTATTAATTAGTGATAATAACAGAACTAAAGAGTTAAAAATGAAAATTATAAAGACAAGCTTTTATTTATACAAATGCACTAAAAAGGAAAAAATAATTTCTTTCATAGTTGATCTAGGTTGATTTGTTGAAAATATGAACAGGATGTTCATAAATCAGATGTGGAATCATCTGCAATTGAAAAATAAACTCACTATCTTCCATCGTCAAGATAACCTCTTGTGGGGTATTCATGTTGAAAAGGGAAATATTCTCAATTGAATATTGAATAGAAAGATTTTTCTGTTAGACATTTACAAAAAATAACTTAATTTTTATCGTGGATTGTTCAATTCACAGAAAAATCTTTCTATTCAATTGAGAATGTTCCCTTTTTCAACTTGATCTAGATTATTCTGTGAGTAACAGATTCAAAAGCTTGCCGTGGATACAAAATAGGTAATCTTGCGCGGCAAGATTTTGAATCTGTTACTCACAGAATAACCTAGATCAAACAATGAAAGAAATTAATTTTTCTTTTTTAGTGCATTTGTATATTTTATCTCAATATTTTCGTTCGACATTTCAAAAAACTGTGGAATCAAAAGGTATTTCAACACAACATAGATTATTTTGATTTCCTTGAACATTGCATGTATATGGAGGTATATGCATATAAACCAAATAGTGAAAGTAACTGGCCGGTCTTCTTCAATCAAATTGTGAATCACATAGTTTTCGTTTCATATTGATCTAATAATGATAAAATCGATTATTATCTTATCTGAGTTCATACTGTACATTCACTGGAGGACTGAGACACATTTAGCATGTATAATATCAAATGCACGGTTATGTACAAGGGTTGCCCTGTACAGCCTCTATTTCTACTGCGACCTTTGCCGATCTGTTGTGGTTTCTTCAGTTGTTAGATGAACTGCATAGCTCCTTCTTCCAATTAGTGCCAGAAGTTCTTCTACGTAGCATTCTGACTCTGGATATTCCAGGTTCGGCTGTGGGAACCTTATTATTGCTAGCCCTTTGCATTTACACTTGACATGTCTGAACCTGCATGTATTTTTTTCTGCCTGGCTTATATTTCCCATATGTTCATTGGCCTGTTAGCAGATCCACTACTCTATGGCCTTGCCATTCTTGAGATACCCTTTGCTTGGTTGAATTTCGTTCCTGCCAGCTTTGAGTCTGTCATTCTACCCATTTTTTGATGGATGACCATACAACTTTTGATATAGGCTGTTGAATGCCATTGTCTGGATAATTCGTCAGTATTTACATTCCCTGTAAGTACTGTGTCCTAGTATCCATGTTAGCATCACTTTTCTGTCACTGATCATGATACAAACGCAGTCCCAGAAGGCATTCAGTGCTTGGAGTGTGGATTGGACTGTTGGAGAGAATGACAGTGGATCTGCCAATCGTATTAGCCTTTTTATTTCGTCGACGCTGTGGGGATTTGCTTCAACCTCTGTTGTGTCGTTTGACAGGCTCCCCAGGATTGTTATCATTGGTTTCTAGCAGTATTTCTATCCCGATATTATTAAGATGACTGTCTGTTGATACAAATCAAAATGCTTTAACCATGTATAGATTGTGGCGGTATATACCGAGAATAGTAATTTGTGTGCCAAGGCCGCGAAATACCTTTTTAGCGTACCGAAAGAAAAGTTATCGCCGTGGCCGCTTGCGGTCGAGGTAGGATAACTTTGAGTTCTCTGAAATGTTTCGCGGTCATGGCATACACACTATTTTTCGTGAAATCGTCAAAATTATTAAACAAGATAATTGCAAATAAATATTTTATTGCTTTAAAATCGACAGCAGTTCAATTTAGTTAACAAAGTCACAGCGTTGCTTTGGAAATGATATGGTTGAATATATACAAACCATTTTGGCAGTTCTTGACAAAACGCAAATATGTATCATATTGATAGTGATATTTTAGTATCTTGCACTCCTCCAGAGCTGAAAAGTATTGTTAACTTGGCGCTCTCCGTTTTAATACCTGAAAATTCTAAACGGCAATATGTAAAATGTTACAGCAAATTTAAAGATTGGTGTGACAAACATAATGTTAAATAATCCTTGTCATTGTTGTGTTTTAGAAATGTCAAATTTGGAAGTGACGGTTGGTTTGGCGGCCGTTGCTATATGTAACGGCTGCGAAATTCAATTTCGCGGACTGTGTTGAGAACGCAAAATACTCATTTCGCGTGCGATTGAACGAAAAGTATTGTAAACTCGGCGCTTTCCGTTTTAATACCTGAAAAATAATATAAGTTAATTTGTATTTGTTGATTTAAAAATTAATCCTTGTCATTGTCGTATTTTAGAAATGTCAAATTTGGAAGTGACATTTGGTTTGGCGGCCGTTGCTACGGGTAACGGCCAGCGATTGCACGAAAAGAAATTAAAAATTATTAATATTTTGTTTTAAGGTATCTCTGCTAAAAGTTTCGGCCGCTGCAGTAAAACCCAATGTTTATATGATACTGTCGGTCTCGAACTTTTGACAGAACTTGTAACTTTGGGTGCCCTGCACAATCACAACTCATGTATGGATAGGTCCACTACACGTAGAGAGAGCGACGCTGTTATCGTGGCAACGCCGCACATTCATTCATTCATATCCATCCTTCTTAAGCCGATTGATACTGATGCTTCCATTTCACATTCCCGGACCTCACCATGCGCTTATCAGTTCACCGCAGGGTACACTGTTGCCATTTCGTCGCAGCTGGTCGTGTCTTCGTTCCGTGTAGAATAAAATTAATATTTTTCACCAGTCGATATCTTCGAAACCAAACGGTAAAAAAAATCAATTTTCTTTAAATTAATCCTACAATAGTACTGCATACACGAGTGTTTTTTTTATCTTAAAATCCGTTCAGCGTCTATAATAAAAAATAAAGTCCTATCGGTTCACATGTTAGGTATAGGCATCGCGTACAAAACGACTCATTTTTAATATGCAAATATCTGACAAACTGGACAGTGGATCGATCTAAACTTTTCTGAGTCGGTTCAGGGAGGTTATGTTTACACCATACTAATTTCAGGCGATTCCTGAGATTTGAACAAAACTACGGAACTACCTCAAGCACCGGTCAACTCAAGCTTAAAGCTTATACTTCTGAGAAAGCCTGTATATACAATGTTCGCTAAAAATCAAGAAATTTATGTAGTTTTGAATCATTTCTGTTCAAAAAACCTGAGGTATCAAACAAAAATTCCAAGTAATATATTAAAAAATATTAGTTAATTTTTTCTTAACAGCATTGTATAATATTTCACAAGTTTTTATTATTTTTTTGTAATATTCAAACTCATCTGACAAAATACATAGCGAACTCTTCAATAATACAATTCTATTCTAAGCTAAAATCCTGAACCCTGTAGTTTGAAAAACTAATAAAACACGCATATATGGCAATAAGGACTCAAAAGTAGAAAATAATATGAATAAAGTCATTGACAATTTTTTAAAATTTCATGTAAAAAAGCGTGAGGTGCTTGATATCTGTTATCTTAATATCATTATGAAAAATGAGTGAAGAGCTCCCCACGCTTTTTTACATCAAATATTTTTTTTTATCAAGACTTCATTCTTATTATTTTCAACTCCAAACTACATCCAAAATACATATACATACCAAGTTTCATTTCGATACGACAATTGGAAGTGGGTTAAAATTGACTTACAAGATTTGATTACATTGTTTGTTAGTTACAAGTGAAGCTAATAAAAGCATGTTGAAAAAAAAGACTGACGTTCTATGAAACTCTAATTAGTTGCCTATCCTTTCCTACCGAAATTGTATTCATAAGTAACGCTACTGTCTCAAAATGAGCCTTTCTGTAAATTGCGAGAGATACAAATCGTTCATTCACCTAAAGTTATAATAAGATCGCCACGCAGATCCATTATTGCTTAATCGAAAATTTCACCAGGATTTGATTTAGGTAGAAGCGTGTGGGACATAATGAGACTATTTCCGATATATCCTCCCTTTGACGCCGCCATCGTGGGGAGATGAACGATTCGCGAATTTCCCGTTGAATTCTGGGGAGGATCGTTACCCGAATCGCATAAATGAATTATATAACCATTTTGAGTTCTTGTATTTTCTTATTTTCCCTTCAATGAAGGTATCTGTTGATATATGGAGATTATTGGTAGTTGTGGGCAAAAATCACATACACTCATAATTGTGTAACTGGTTTCAGAAGTTTCCCTGGAATAGAAGAAGTGACTACATTAATCATTGGGTACAGCTCATTTTTCTATGATTAAAGAATAAAAACTTTTTAACAAAAAATTAAACCGATGAAAAAATCAACTGAAAAGCAAAAAATAAAATAAACCTTCTTAGTCTAAATGATAATTGAGCTCCTAAACTAATGTGAGTAACTGATTTTGAGTCGGCGCCAAACAAACAATTATCAAAGATCATTATCTATGAAAAAGTCATCAAAACGCAGCCGTGCATCTCCTGCCATCATTTTAAAGCTTCACCTAATTCGATTGCTAGTTTGTTTGGCGCCGACTCAAAATCAGTTACTTACATTAGTTTAGGAGCTCAATTATCATTTAGACTAAAAAGTTTATTTTATTTTAGCTTTAAGTTGATTTTCGTCGGTTAATTTTTAAAAAGTCTTTATTTTTACTTCTCAGTTCCGTATTCCGTCGGTTTAATTTTTGTTAAAAGTTTTATTTTCAATTTTGTGGCTAAATTCTACCAATTATTACCTACTTGTTTTTTTATTACTTCCAAAATACTTACTTACCCACCTTACTTCAACTATTACCAGTTAAATAATATGATTATCTACTTTTACTATTTGTTGTAATATAAATTATTTTCGTTGTTCTGGTTAGTTTATTTCATTACTTTGTATAACATTCCATCCTCTCATAAAATATACTGATTTTGACGGATGTGAAACAAGAATAATGTCAGTAGCGATCTGTCATTGTCAACTACGTATGTGTATGCCAATGTTCACTAGTGAAAAATCAATTATCCCCTATTTTTCTACCCGTAAGGGTGGCTAATTCCTTGCGAAATCCAAATATAAGGTATACCCTATCTATTAAAAAAATAATCATCCAAATCGAAGAACCCAGTACAAAGTTATGCCTGATAGAATCGGTTAACGGACCAGAATTCAGAGGGTGAGTGATCAATATCCTTCATTTCGCTACTCTTAGGGGTGGATTTCATCTTTTAAATTCAAATGGGACCAAATTCGAAGTACACCCTATCCACTGAAAAAAGAATTATCGGATTCGGACGCCTCGGTAAAAAGTACATACGGGTCGAATAGAGAACCTCCTCCTTTTTGGTTTCGTCGGTTAAAAATATGTCACCCCCGGTTGTTTTTTTTTTGGAGATATCTTGTAATATATGCGCTATTAGAATCAGTTGTACTTTTTGTATATATCAACACTCTACACAAAAACGGTTGGTCATTTTCCTGAAGAATGAGTTCATTCAAAAATGAAAACATAAAGAATCACTCCATATGGGACAGATATAGAAATTCGGTCTCGTGAATTTCTACAACAATATTGACACAAAAATGTCAAAATATACTCACCAAAATATTCATCACTTGTGTTATAACTACTGAAAATCACACGCGATGTATGAGAATAAATCAATGATTTCTGATTTTACAAAGAAACATTCAGAGAACAACATATAGGACGTAAAGAAATATTTATTTCTTTCTACTTTTGATTCTACAGCATCTTTTATCCACGGGGGTCGTAACATTTTTCATCCCTTAGAGAACGTTGTCTGATTATTTCCTCCAGTACATAATCCATATAAAATATTTGTAACGTTGGAACCATTTTTTCTCTCCACAAAATTCCGTCTCTTCCTCGACGAATATTGAGGAAGAGAAATATTCAAGTCGTTCAGAATAACAGTAAAAATTCCACAGATATTGGAAACTGCTTTTTTGTGGAATTTAGCAAAGTTTTGTTGAGAAAATATTCGTTTTCCAGTTTTTTCTCAAAATTTATGAGCTGCAACTTTCAACTCTGATATTTTCTGTTGTAAGAATTCAACCAGTGAATTATGGCATCCAAAGATTATTCATTGATTTCATAAAAATTGGTTAATTCTCAACGACTTATTCAAACAAAGTAACACAAAAGTCGCAATCAAAATACATATGAACCTGGGATTCAAAACAATATACCCGGTTGACAATGCAATATTTTCAAAATATTCACTAGAAGAATATCAAAATTCAAAATCTAATAACGATTCTTCTGCCGCTGGCGATGGAATATTCTGCCGTAAAATCCATAACAAAGATTTACTCATTTCACCTTCACAGGACAACCCAACTGGCATATTGCCAAGCCCGCCAATATAATTACGAATCTCTAGGTTTATCTTTTTAACCTTTGTTGGACTTCATGATAATGGATATAACAACGTTGGATTTTGTTGTCAAAGAATGTTATTTCGGAATAACTATTTCAAGAATTATTCCTTTGTGACCAATTTCCAAAACAAATGATAATTGATACTTTAAGACAGCTATTACATGGAGTCCGTAACTATCGGCAACAGTGCCCGCTGGCCAGTTCTCCGGCTATTGTCACGTAGTAGAAATTAATTTCGACTATAATCAGTCATTTGCACGGTTGGAGACTTATTCACTATAATGCATGGTGGCTCCTGTATCGAATTAGTTTTACAAACCAACAATTATATAAAAAAGGTGTATCATAAATTTTCGGTAAGTTTTCTTTTTACGCTTTTTCACTAGTAGTAAGCAGCTGCTAGATTTTCATGTGACGAGGACGATATTTTATTCCCGGCTACTAGAACAAGAGGCTTCAGTTGATTTCAGTAAGTACAGAAGAGCAACTCAACTGAAGTTGCGGTCGCATTGCAATTGCGTTGCCGTTGCCCGTTACTTTTGGTGAGAGCGCGGCCTAAGGAAGCTGTGCAAAAATGTAGCAAGCGATGATTTATCATTGACCCGTTTGTCAAATACTTCCTGTTCAAGTTTTCTGAATTAACAAAAAGAGTCCGCTAAAGTGACGACCTTGAGTACAATTCCGCTAAGTGTCATTTTGCAGACTCCTTGCAGTATCCAAAGTAGGACATTTTGTAGAATGTATACAGAAAACTATTTTTTAGATATTACAGAAATATCAAATTTTAAGGGAGTTAGGTAAGATCGTTGACGTTTTTTTCTTAATATAAAGACGGGATGTAAATTATTGTATACCATATGAAAATCCTTAGTCCATTTATCCTGCTGTTTGGTGATAGACAGACCACTGGGGACTCTAATGGGCCCCATCTTACCGCTGTTTTTTTTGTAGGTGACACCTAGGATGAAACATTTGAAGAAGCTGAAGAGGGAATGAATTTTTTTTCTAGTTGGCTCAACATTAGTTTATTGAGCCTCAATATAGAAAAGACTAAATTTATAACGTTTTTCTCAACTGCTAAAGATCAACCAAATCTCTAGACTCTTCATATCGATACACTCGACTGTAAAGGTTTTCTACTGTGAAAAGAACACAATCGCTTGAATACTATGAGTTATAGTAGACCAATTTCTGAGCTAGAATGAGCATATCACATACGCTACAAAAATATTGCGTTAACTGATTTACAAATTTATCCAGCTCAGGAATATTTCGAATAAAAAGGCTCTCATGATGATCTACAGTGCTCTATCAGAATCCATCATTCGTCATTGTATCGTTATATGGGGCGGAACGTTCAAACTTCACTGTGGAATTGGAGACGGTCCAAATCCTACTGAAAATTATTTTAAAGTAAAAAAAAGGTTTTTACTGCATGCTTTCGAAGAAGCAATGTTCTCACTGTGAAAAAACTCTATACCAAATCATTGAATTCAATCGGGATATTGAAGTACCTTTCACTAGACTCCGTCATAATCAGAAGTTTGTCCCCCATATTGGACCCCAACTATATAATCAACTAGCTGGTGCCCGCGACTCCATCGGCGTAGAATTTGTATTTTTTTTATGTGATTCCATCTAGCTTCGAACACAAAGCTGGTGTCCGCGAATTCGTCCGCGTGGAATTTGTATTTTTCCTGGTTTTATTTATGAGATTCTATCTAGCTTCGAACATTAATTTGACAGTTTGGTAGGTTTAGTGATTCAGAAATGACGGATTTTCATACAAACTTCCATCCCCTTTTTCACCACCTTAGGAGTTAAATTTCCAAAAATTCCTTCCACCAAATGCAAATTTTCACGGTCCTAGCCTCAGGGGTTTAGGCTGTGCGTTGATACCTCAGTCAGTCAGTTAGTCTTTTATATATTTAGAAGATTACCATCTGAACTAAAAAATATCACCCGTAATATTAAAATAATGAAACTGAAATTGAGATACCTTCGTGATGAACAACTTTGACTGCTTGAAAGCTACAATAGAAAACTTTTAATGGCCACTCATATTTGATCTCAAACATATTTCCCTGTCGAAGTGTCTACATTCCCTACCTACTCGGAATTTCATAATTGTATTTTCTATAATGAGAATGGTAATGCGACGACACAATTCGGCTACTATATTTTGTTCATAAGCGATATTATGTCTATAATCAATTATGTTTATAAATGAATATTTACTAGTGTCGTGTACTACAACTGATAAAAACTTACAAACTATTAAATTATTATAGGCTGATTCGATATCCTATTGTATTCAGTATCATATCGTCATACATGTCGAGTTCAATATGTATATTTTAAATCTTGTTTCTATATTTTTATTCGAATTCAAACCCAATTCATGTAATTCATACCTGCTGTTGACATGCTACCATATAACTCATTCATTGCCTGCTTGAACTTCGCAAAGTAATTTCAAAATGGGCATTCAAATACACATATCATGAATCATTTTTATCTTATATCGAATCCGTGTGGAAATTCCGTGATTGATTACATCACATAATGGGCACATTTTCGGGTAGACGTAGAAAAAAATGTATTCATGATGCTGAATTATTCGTCGAGCCACCGCCCGAGATCTGTTTCCAAATTTCCCGATAAATCCCCATCATGAAAGTAGCTATGTCGCCAGTCTGAGATTTCTCCCGTATCACTTGTATGTGCTCTGCTCTGCCATTTTCTTGAGAAAAGTTTCAGGCATTAGTTCCGCGAAGTTGACAAGGAGAAATTAATCTTAAGGGAACTGCTGACGTCAGAATGTTTGCGAGGCGAGAGTTAATGTGTAAATTTACGAAGGAAGCATGTTTTTGTATTGTTCGGTTGTCTGGAGTTGTGGAGAGAAGAAAGCTTGTTTTTCTTTTGTGAATAGGTGGATGTTTTCCTGTTTACAGAAAAAACACATTGAAATCTCATTGTCTGATTAAACCACGGAAACGTAGCTCTGGTAATGGAGAAATGATATCAAACTGTATGCCGGTACGAGAATCGTAGAAATTGAAAGAGTAGGCGAATGTTGTATGTTCAAGAGTGGACTGAAACGATTTGTTTGAGAATATGGGCAGGGTACTCATAAAATCAGATGTGGAATCATCTGAGACTGAAAAAAACTATTCACTATCTTTCATCGGGAGAGTAGTTGTTTTCTGTTAGATATTACAAAAAAAAATTTCAGAAAAATATTTCTATTCAATATTCAATTAAGAATGTTTCCCTTTTCGGACTGAAATGCTTTTAAGAGGAAAAATGTGTTAGTCAGAAGTAAATTGATAATCAATAATAATAATAATAAATTTGTTTATTTCACTCGTTAAAAAGTACATGACAGCGGATAATTCCATCAGTACAGTAGCGAGGAAAACGTCATGTGAAGTTGTCTATATACAAAATTTTTCTTATTTACATAAACTAATTAATTCAGACATTACCTATATATTTTGTAGGATTTGAATTAAAAAGTTAAAAACATGTAAGGATGCTAGTCAAAAGGAACAAAACACTTCAAATCCATAAATAATAGAACACACTTAACAGTTAAAATTAAATTTCACAGTAAAATTGAAAATTCATGGTCAGGTTGAAATTGAAAAATTCTAGTAACCAGAGAGTGGCACAAAAGGGAGGAGAAAACAACCTACAAATTCCTCGAGGGTGTAGCAATTCTTTTCTATGAGAGCCGCTTTCAGTCTGAATTTAAAAATATTCAAACTTAAAAAACAAAAGTATTTTAAAAAAATTAAAAAAAAAAATTTTTTTAGCTGAAACCTAACGATCCAATCGATCATGACGACATATCTACCCGCTCTATTTGCTACCACCTATTATTATACTATTGTTGTTGCTGATGCTTACAATACTTGATATGTATTTGTGTATTAGGATGTCTATTTCAATAAATATATTTTAATTTTTTCATGATTATTTGTAAAGTTGCAACACTGATGGATATTTGATGACACTGCGTGTTTTAGCCTTTTTCGGGGGAGGATCTATTTTAATTGAATCAAATAAATGAAAATACATGTTTCTAGATTTTTTTATGCAAAGAATGATGATGATCCATAACTTAACTAATCTGACAATTACTGGGAATTAGCATACCTTCAAATTATGTCAGATCATGAATTATATTATAATTCTTTTTTTTTCGTATCAATGTGGCTTTTATCGATGATATTGATAACAAAAATGTACATTCATAAATTGGCATTTATTTTCCGGAGCTGCAAATTAAAAGATACAATTCGATTTCACCAACCCACATAAATCTACATTAATACAGATGTTACCGTACTATATAATGAAAGTACTCAGTTCACAATGGCCAATGCATAATGTCTAGAGACTGTTATTTAGAAATTATTCTATTGTTACCAAACGGCAAAGCCATTCAACTGTCACTGAACGGTATGTGTTCCACTAGTAATATGCATACAGTTTCTGTCGATGACATAACTCGCTTGATAAAGTTAAATCAGTTGATGAACCTACTCAACATAGACGGAGGTCGATTACGGAAGGATACAGTTCTTGATTTTTTTATGTTGCATGCATTATGTTTTCATTGAAAAAAAAACAATTTACTGAACATATCTCTCAAAATGTGTAATATATCACCGGTGTGAACTTATTCACAGGTATACTCTGAGAAAAAAGTTGGTCAGTACATTTTAAGATTTTACCAAAGGAATAAGTCGGGAAAAATTGTTCAAATCAAGCAATTCAGTCACAATAATATCATTCCCCCCTTTACTAGTCCCCTTTTACCTTTTGTCAGGACATCAGAGGGTGATGTGATAAGGGGTAGTTTCTGGGAAATAATTCAATAACTTTCCTAAATGAAAAAGTAGTTTTAGGATGTGTTTCATGAAGGAAAAATAAATCGAATGTTATTGAATTATTACCACTCTCTAAATGCCTGACAAATGTAGGGGGTATTCATTCGATTTATTTTTTCTCCATGAAGCACATCCTAAAACAAAAGTTGGGAAGTTTTTGAATTATTTCCTAGAAATTACCCCCTACCCTCCTCTGAAGGCCTGACAAACTGTAGGGGGATATCATTCGATTTAATTTTTTGTTTATGAAGCACATCCTCTCTCCTGAAAAACTATCGGGAGATGATTATCGATTTATTTTTGTTTCTTGGTAAACACATCCTGAAAGGCTTGACAAACTATAGGGAGGGATGCAGAATGCGGTACTCTTTCATTTGGGAAAGTTATTGAGTTATTTCCTAGAAACAACCCCCCTATCACCTCCTAATGTCAGGTTACTCTGATGTGGGTGACAGGTCACAAGGGAATCAAAGGCAATGAAGAAGCGGACAGCTTTGCCAAAGAAGGCGCTAACACTCAATTTTCTGGCCCGGAACCCTCTTGTGGTATTTCCAAAGCCCACATCATTGAAGAGTTTTGGCGCTGGAAAGCTGACCAAATTAAAACAAGGTTCCAGGGCAAAGACAAGCGAAAAGGCTTCTGAGCCCATCGCCAAAGAAAACTGAACATATTCTCGAGTTGGACAAGAAAGACTTGAAACTGTAACGGGACTGCTAACTGGTCATTGTCCTCTGAGGTATCACCTCATAAAAATGGATAGATCAGACAGTGAACTGTGCCCCCTCTGAAGGCTTGACAAACTATAGGGGGGGATGCAGAACTCTTCCATTTGAAAGGGTGTGGGTGCCAGGTGACAAGAGAATCAAAGGCAATGAAGAAGCGACAGCCTTGCCAAGAAAGGCGCTAACACTCAATTTTCTGGCCCGGAACCCTTTTGTGGTATTCCCAAAGCCCACATCAACGAAGAGTTTCGACGCTGGAAAGCTGACCAAATTAAAACCCTCTGGAACAAGGTTCCAGGGCAAAGACAAGCGATAAGGCTTCTGAGCCCACCGCCAAAGAAAACTGAACATATTCTCGAGTTGGACAAAAAAGACTTGAAACTGATAACGGGACTGCTAACTGGTCATTGTCCTCTGAGGTATCACCTCAAAAAAATTGATAGATCAGACAGTGAACTGTGCCGTTACTGCGAGAACTTCGCTGAAACTGCAGAACACCTGCTTTGCGCTGTTCTGCAAAAGGCTTAACTTCCTCGAAGGGGTTTCACTAATGCCCTCAGACATCAGGAACTTAGCTTCCAGGGGGGATGAAAGGTAATGTACAAAAGACCTTATAGGTGAGGATATCGAGCCTACAATCTCATCTGATGTGATATAATCTGTATAGAGGTTAAGGGAGGGTTATGATAAGGAGAGTTCATGTTCGGAAATATATTTGTAATGTTAATTTTGATTGGGAAACAGAAATTATAGAATTATTGAAAGGGTGTTTTATATTTTTTTTTGGAATCTTAAAAACATTAGTCGTAAAAGAGCTTAGTTGCAATTTTAATCAAATGGAAGAATGGGATTTTCGATCAATGGATGTTTCAAACAATGAACGATCAATGGGTATTTAGGAACTTGATCACTGGAGTTAGAACAATTTCAGTCTTTACTCAATTGCAACAGGGTGTAAAGAAAAAGCGAAAGAGGTTCAGGCAGCAGTTCTATTACATTGTCTAGGAGAAGAGGCTAATGAAGTTCTGGAGACATTGGATTTGACAGCTAATGACAGAACAGATCCAGATAAGATAATTAAACAATTAGATGTTCATTTTCTACCCAAATCCAATCCTAGTGTGGAAACTCACAAATTTAATTCAAGAAATCAACTTTATGGTGAATCATTTGAAAACTTTTTGGCAGAATTGAAGAAAATAGCTAGAGATTGTGAGTTTGGTACATTCAAAGATAGGCTTATAAAAGATAGAATCGTTAGTGAGATTAGAGATCAGAAAGTGAAGGATCGCTTGCTGCGTGAAACAAATTTGGATTTGACAAAGACTATTGAAATTTGTCGTGTGGCTGAACAGACTGAACAATATATCAAGGTCATGACAGATAAAACAGAAAACCTTGAAGTTAGTGAAATATCATTATTCACATTTACAGTCATTTCTTCATTCTCATTATTTTGATTTCCATTATCATTACAATTCGCCTACATATTCGCAATCAAATGGTTTTATTGAGAGACATGTACAAACTATAAAGAAAATGTTTGAGAAAGCTTTATTCGACGGTAAAGATTTACATTTAACACTTCTAGAATACAGAAATACACCAATCAGTCGTGATACTCCATCTCCGGCACAACTTTCATTTGGTCGCACTCTCAAGGGTCATGTACCTGTTAGAGAAAATGTTTTGAAACCAAAGAATTATCATAGAAATACAAATAAAATTTTTGTGAACAATAAATATAGACAAAAATCATATTATGATAGAAATGTAAGAAACTTACCTGATTCAAAAACTGGAGACCATATAATGGTTCAATTTGGTAGAGTTTGGGAACCAGCAACAGTTATAAGAGTTGATCGAAATAGGCCTCGATCGTTCGTTGTTAAATTGAATAAAATGGTAGAATTTACTTAAGAAATAGGAGATATCGACCCTCCCTACAATCTACCCCTCTGATGTCCCGACAAACGGTAAGAGGGGTGTAATAAAGTGGAGGATGCTATTATTGTTATAAAGACTGATGAGTTTCATGTATCAGAAATATAAACTGTTGTCAAATGGCATCTAATTTTGAAATGGTGTAGGGCAAACAAAAATGATAAATTAATTGAGAAATGGTGATTTATAGCGATTTTCTGTTTGTGTGTACATCTGAGAGAAAAACTTAGATCTATCAAACGGCATTTAGTTTGCCAAATTAAATGGAAGAATGGGATTATTCGATCGATATCGATGTTTTAAAAGTTTTCATATAACTTTTGATCAATGGTATTTTTTTTCCTGAAACACATCCTGAGAGCAGAATGGGTACTCTTTATTTGGTTTCCAAACCCCCCCCCCCAAAGGGGTTGATTATTTTTTTTTATGAAACATATCCTAAAAGCAGGATGCGGTACTTTTTCCTTTGAGAACGTTTTTGAATCATTTCCTAGAAATAACCCTCTGATGTCCCGACAAACGGTAAGATCGGTAATAAAGTGGAGGATGCTATTATTGTTACTGAATTGCTTGATTTGAACAATTTTTTTCGCGTTTTTCCCTTGGAAATACTGAAAAAGTATTGACTTAATTATTTTCTTAGAGAATACTTGTGGGTGTGGCTGACTTCACACCGGTTAATATACCCAAGGAGAAATGTATGTCACAAGAGGATTCAAGTTTAAATATTCAATAAAGCAAATGATTCAACGTCGATGCAACTGATTTTATTTACTACTTCCATAACCCTAGAAGATAAACTCACCCTCTTCCTCGAAAAGTTCTCCAGGACCCTGAAGGAGTTTTTAAGTTTTTTTTTTACAAGCTATTATTTAGTTTCACTTGTTAGTTAGTTCGTTCGTTTGTTAGTTTGAGTCAAATCTTGATCGACTTCCTAGGCGTCCGATTGATTTGAAATTTGGCAGGTGTTCCTAATTCCGGTAACAATGCATTATGGATTTTTTGGTAATTATAGTCCGATTTGATTCAAAATTGGTATGTGGGGGTTTTCGGGGTCATAGATTATAAATTTTTTGTCGAAATTCATAAATTCCAGATGGTGTATCCAAGATGGAGGACGAGTTTTGTAATTATGCTCCGATTCGATTCAAAATTGGTATGCGGCGGTTCTCGCGATCGGAGATTTTGAATTTATAAATTCAAGATGGAGGACGAGTTTTCTGATTATGGTCATATTTCATTCAAAATTATATGTGGGGGTTTTCAAGTTCGAGATATGAATTTTTTGTCAAAATCTATAAATTCAAGATGGCGACTCAGGATGGCGGACGAGTATTGTGATTATGGTCAGATTCTATTCAAAATTGGTGTGGGAGTTTTTGGGGTTGGAGATCATGATTTAATTCAGCTCAAAACTTACAGGGAAGAGACCTTGTAATAACTATGCTCTATTAGATTCAGGCGAACTAACTAGAAAGCAAAAAATAAAATAACTAATAAAAAATATTTTTAAAGACAAACCTTTATTCAAGCCGTGTAATAAAACGTATAAAATGAGTTTTGAGTCATCGCTGACAACGATTTAATTATCTTTTGTTGAATTATTTGGTTTGAAAAAGCTTGTCGCGTGAATTGTAGTTAAATTAATACTTCGACAAGTTCTAACTTACCAACCAATCACTGCATAATCAAATTAATTGGTACCTACTTTCATGAACACTTCGCTTGACAAGGTTTTTAAAACCAAATAATTCAACAAAAAATAATCAAATCATTGTCAGCGATGACTTAAAACTTATTTTATACGTTTTAGTACACTGCTTACATAAAACTTGTATTTAAAAAGGTTTTTTAATAGTTATTTTTGTACTCATCTGCAAAAAGACCCCAAACTCTCTTTCCGCGATTTACACCTACCGCACAAATTCTTCCTTAAAGGATTTTTCATTAGGCCGTGAAACAAAATCCCTGAATTTTTGTCTTGTGTTTATTTTACTCGCGGCTGCACGGCCGTAGGCATTCTCCTCGACTCTTGATCACTACTTCTTGGCTTCCAATTCAACAACATTTCCCTTGAATCCCCAGTGTTTTACTTCTGATACCGTCACATTCCCACAAATTCAGTCCCACCAAATCAATCTGCGTTCATTTCGATAAAAGTGATATCAAAATTCAACCATTGCTTCAAGCTCAAGAGCCTGCAACGGATTAAAAAAAAACCAGAAATTTCCGTATTCGTATGATCTACAAAATATGGTATCCAAATAACCCGGTATCAAGAATGTCTTCTTTGAACTGTTCCCAGAATCAACAAACTACGCCACTGTCTTCCTCCCATAGATTTTCCACTTTCCACTTTGGTAAACTGACAAACCCAGTAATAACTCGACTTGGTTGGCCGGTTGGTATGGAATGGAAATGGGGAAATTAACTGGTACTTTACGTTTGTAATTATCAACGGTGCCAACGCTGCATCTCGTCGTGCTGATGTGCTGGCTGGGATGTAGGCCCTCAGGTCATGTATTTTTCGCTTGATAAGTCACTAATTCATTACCTTCAGTTGGGGGACTCATTTACGGATTTGTGGATTTATCCGTATCATCCGGTTGGAAAGATCAAAAATAGGATGATATTATAGCTACAAGCATTGCCCAGAATACATAGTCAGTCAATACTTGCAGTAAATGCGAAATATAATTCGTGCTATACTTTTTCCATTTTTCGGACATCGGATATTTTGTAAAGTTTATTCTTACCTAAAATACTATAACTTTTACACTGCAGTTAGTTCAAAAGTTAAGTTAAGTTACGAGTTGTATATAAATTACTAATACTGTAGACCCACATATAAATATATAATTTTTATTATTCTCATAGTTTGGAAAAGATATCTCAAGATGATAATATTTCATCTACCTATTTTTTATAAAGTAAATATAAGGGCCTGATTTTGTATTATATCTCTGGAGTAGTTCTGTTTATTATATGGTAGACTTATTTGAAAATGATTATGACAAGATATCAATTCGTTTGTTAGACGATTATTGGCCACCAGCATTAGTGAAGCGAGTATCAGTGGTTGCCTATCGATAAGTTCTAGGAAACTTGTAGGTAAGTGGGACGACCACATGACGTCAAAACAGCTGATCGAGACTAAAGGTATTGTGATTAAATATACTCTGTCCTTTTCCTTCTCAATAGATTGGAAAAAGTTATTCGAGTATGAAAAGGAAGGTTGAGAGGTAAATTTAAATTACCCATGGAATTTGGACTTCCGATTCTATGGTGACAAAATTAAAGTGAAGGAGATTTCCGGAAAAAGGTTCTTATTTCGCTGTGAAAGTGATGGCTAGGCCAACCATGTAGTTTTTATCTTCTGGTAGTAGTTTTGAGAAAATACAAGTGTAGATTTGAATACAGTTTCCAGTGGTTATGATTTAACACATTATCGTAGTTTTTATGGTAACTATATGAATGCGATTACACTTCTCACGAGGTTGGAAATGATTATGGTTCTGCACGAGATTTACACCACGAGTTATTAATGGAGAATGACACAATCCAACTTTGATAATTAATAGATTCAAAGTGTGAATTTCTCTATATATTTTGAACACCCTTCTTTGAATGAAGGTAAGGAATGAATCAACAGAAATAATTTTGCAGTAGAGATTTTAATATTTCATTGGTATGAACTCCTATGGTTTCTTTAACCTCTAGCAATTTAGATTATAAGCTCGTTTACTTTGTTATACAGTATGATCAAGAATATTTAAACAATCTTTGATAATAATGTCTAGAGCTACGAAACCAGGAAGTACAAATATTTTATATATTGGTCAGGTACAAATTGTATTATTATAGGGTTCTTGGTCCATGGTTCTTGGTTCCTGGTAACGGTCAATTGATAATGGTACCTACAGGCAAATTAATTCATGGTTCAGGACTATCAGGAGGTCACGTATAGACGACTCAGAATGCTGATGAGTCCTACCAAAGAGCTGTTCCTTTGAACATCCAGACTAGTAGCACTGTCGGTGTATACTTCCCCCAGGATTGTTAAGGTCAGACTATTCTGGAATATTTTTTTGTAACTCGTTTTGAGTTGGAGTGCTTGTACACATTACGTTGTTGGTACAAATTGCGTTGTCGATTTTCAATTCCATTGTCTATTTACATAGTGTATGGATTTATTTGATTCAACTTCATTGTGTTGATCTTCTTCAAAGATATAAACATAATTGATGATGCAACAGTGTGTAATATTTCAAAGTTTGGAAATACCCATATTTTTGTTGTCATATGTTTTCTACGGAACTACAGAGACCTATATTACATAACTGTACTTATTGATAAATCTTCTCAGCAATGTAAAATTGTATATTTGATTATAGTACCGATACCGTTCACATATTTTAAATTCGAGGAAACGCCTGTATCGATACTATACTTCGAAACGAACCCAATGATTGTCAGTAAAAAATATCGAAATACTTTTTTTTACTTGAATATCTATATGTGATTTTTTTAATGTGGTATACCACATTATTTTGATAATTGGAAATACATTGGATATTATAAGCAACCAGAATTTGATTTCTAAATAAACCCATCCACAGAGTATTTTTCAAATTGTCTATAATTTATGTATACGTTTTAATCTACAAGTTCTCAGTTGTGGTAGATAATTTTTCTAGTTTTATGTTTAACTGAGTGGCGTCCAAAAATGAGAAAAAGGGTCACAAAATAATAATATTTAACATCACACTATATGAATCTATTAGGGCTAGTTCCCACACGAGTCTCTTATTCTGAGTAAATTAGCCGAGGGAAAATACAGTAATATCTTGTCACTATATAGATAATGGCTACATAACCCGCTACAATACATATATTTCTTTGGTATATGGGCTAATTACCGGTTTGAAATAATTCGGAATCCCTCTAGTCAAGAATATATTTTTTTAAACATCCATCAACAAGACAAACTCGGTGCAACTATTATTCAACATTATAAAAATAAAATATAGCCAAGAGATAAAGAATGAGATATAACGTAACACTTTCCTTGCAGTAATTGTTTCTGGGTAAAAAAACTAATACTCAATTTTGGTTTTTTTCCTTGTATATCCAAAATACAAAGTATTTATACAGGACTTCTCTTCTCCGTGTTGGGACTCAAGAATAGTTGAATTTTCGAAATAACAAAACAAAACTCTATGATTTTTCTCTGATTCAAATTTTCCAAATATTCTTGTAGTTCACGTTGAGTGGACTTAAAATCGAATCCATTGTCACTGTAAAACTCCTGTGTTAATAAATTGTCTCAATACTTGAATGAAACTAGCAGTACTGAGGTCGTTTGCGATTTCCAAATGAACAAGTCATGCAGCGTACAGTGAGATACAATGCTTTGAAGTTTTGACAGAGTTTGTACACTCTGAATCACACCTCATACATGGAAAGGTGCGCTACACGTATAGAGAGCGGTGCTACAACCGTGGCAACACCGCCTATTCAGCGTGTATCTCCATCGTTCCAAGACGATTGATATTGATGCTTCCATTTCACATTCCCGGACTCTACAACGCCCCCATCAGTTCGCTGCAGCGTACACTGTTGCCAATTCATCTCAGTTGGTCGTGCTTTCGTTCTGTGTCCAGTAAAATTAATATTTCTCATCAGTCAATCCCACAATAGTACTGCATGCGCGGGTGGGTTATACAAAAACGTGTTAGGTATAGGAATCGCGTACAAAAAGACCCATTTTCAATTGCAAATATCTGACAAACTGGACAATGGATCGATTTAAAAATTTGTAAGTCGATTCATGTTCACACCATACTAAAATTTAGGCGATTCCTAAGATTTGACCAAAACGTTTTTCATGGCTTCTTTTGACAGTAACCATGGTCAAAAATAATCCACGCCTGTCCTAATGATAGGTTTGAGCCTACAGTGTGACAGTTGACCCACTGTAGGTTCAAAGCAGGTTTTTTTTTAAATTTTTTCAATTTTGGCATCGTGCCAATACCTCTTTACTAATTGTCCGAATCGTATAATCCAATATTTCAGTCTCAAGCTATTGATCACTTTTTCTTGAACATGATGATAACTTCTTCATGATATTGTATATCATGCTTGATCATGTGGTGTTTAGATTCAAAATAATGAGATTCTTGAAATCTTCAAGAGCTTCTTCCAAATCGTCCGTTCTCCCTTGCAAACGTAGTTATCCATCTTCATCCAAGATACAACATGAAGATGAAGATACAATCTAGTTTCTTTCCATAGAGAAATATTGTTTTTCAAACTCTCAAATTCGTTCAGGAAATGTATCGCCTTTAAAAAAGTTTTTCTGTAACCACAATTTCTCAGTTGAGCTTTTCCATTTCCGAAAAGAGTTTTTTCAAGTATTTCTTCTCTTGCAATTTTGTATGTTTCTCAACATCCATCTAGTTGATCCCTTTATTTCGACCATTTCGTGAAATATTGCTTTGGTGGAACTGGTATATCTGTGCTAAAGTAACTCCTCTCAACAGATGTTGGTAAATGGACCAGGAAAATTATTTCTTTCCTCCATTGGCCAGTTTTCTCGAAACAATTCGAGAAAACGTGGCCCATGTATATATACCATAAGACGGAAATAATAGTCAGTGACTCATCTTAGCTCGATCGTTCAGTGTTGCAACCTTTGCGCCGCCGCACACAGGTGAGAATGACCAAAAAGCTGGCCAAAATTATTTTTTCTGAACTTATCTCAATTGAACAATAAGTTGTTGCACTATTGATAGGGGGGGTGAGACCATCTTTTGGTGGGCAAACTTCGACTTTGAGCACTTTATCTAGTTACCTGTGTGTTTTCAAATGAAGTCGTTTTCTTGACAGATCGTCATATAGAGTCTTTCGAGAACTATTTGCTGTGTGTGTAGAATTTGCTGCAGGGTTAAAAGTGTTCCATTTATCATGGATTCCGTTCGAGAAGGTAAAAAACATGTTTATTTGCATAAAAACATTTCTTTCGATCTATCCAGTCAAAGATAACACGATTTCAGAGTTAGTATGACAAAAAATATATTCCATCTACTATCTTTGGAATGAAAGTACCATATCAATCAAGATCAAACGGCATATTTGGTATCATATGAAAGCTCATTTCAAAAGCTTCCAACTGGTATTGAATTCTGCTGCGCCTACCTGCGCTTTTCAGAAAAAAATCTGTTAGATCTATTTGACTCGTGCTAAGTGTATTACGCGCCAAGCGCTTACTTGAAAAAAATCCCTATCATTTGGGAAGGAATTCTGTTTTTTTTTCAATTTGAATGTGAGAACTCATTGTTGGGTTATCAATTGTCTTTAAGTTTTGCCCCCCCCCCCCACAAATTCCGTGACTTATTTCAGAATATACAACAAAAATGATTCTAAACAAAATCAATTTCCCTGGGTTTTCTGAAAAAAGCCAATCAGGTTCCTTCTTTCTTAGTATCTGAAGTCCATCTGGAATAGAGCTGAGATTCGCGAACTCAATTGATCTATTTATTAAAGTAGGTACATTGTATATTTTCATGACCAGATAGGTCAGTATAGTATACTGGTAATTAAATTAAGGCTCCGTTATATTGAGTCTATGTTATTGTACAGGGTGTGCCATCAGAAATTGTCCAATATCCTAAAATAATCTGAGTCCACATAAATATTCATTATTGCATCACATGACGTACCAAATGTTTCTTTTTGTGAAAATATTGAATGATATAAATTATGCAGTGTCTGTCAAATAGTTCGTTAAGTCGAACACATTAAATTATTTCAATTTTTTTTGAATTTTGTTTTTTTCTAGTGGTGTATGGAGGAAAAAAAATCCTATTGCATTTTTCCACTACTCTTTTACCGAGCCAGAAGATTACGATATTGGAGCCGCCGCCATTTTGAATTTTTATATTTTGATGATGAATTCATAATTTACGTCCCATGAATCCATACAAGTCGATTTTGAGTTGATTCTGATTATTAACAACGAAGTTCATCCGCCATGTTGGCGAATCCACTTCGAATTTGAAAACCAAATACTCATTTTTGAGTCAAATAAATGTAAAAATTCGTCGACCCTCTTGGAGCGGGCATCTTGAATTTATGAGTTTTGACAAAAAATTCATAATCGCCGACCCAGAAACCCATATATACCCATTTCGAAGAATCCGGCTTTAATCACAAAACTCGTTCGCCATCTTGGAGCCGCCATCTTGAATTCATGGATTTTGATGAAAAAATCATAATCTCCGACCCCAAAAACCCCTACATACCAATTTTGAATAGAATCGGAACATAATCACAGAATTGGTCCACGCACCATCTTTAAGCCGCCATTTTTTTCTTAATAAAAATTTCATAAGACGTTATCTCCAAAATTAAATGCACCAGCCAAATTTCAAGTCAATCGGACGATTAGAAATGTGTCGAAATCCACTTACAAATTCTGAACCGGAGAGACAGGACATGCGAACGAAGCAAGTTAAATAAAAGCTTATGAAAAGCGTGTTGATACTATAAACGTGGCAATATGTGATCATTCAGTACCTTTCATGCAATTGATTAATTGATGAGTGTTATTCTACGTGTAAACTATCAACAAAAATAATATTTCGTCATTATATAATTTTGGCCAGCTATTCCTTCATTTTCACCTGTGTGCGCCGTCGATAATATGTACAATTGCTAACCTCGACCACGAACTTTCGTTAAAATAGAGGCTGCTTCAAATGCTCCGTAAGATCTATTACACGAGCCGAAATAAATTTAGCACCGGTGCGCTATGTCCGCATTTAAACAAGCGGCATATGGGGATTATAGATTTGGGATACAATAGATTTTTATTGTAAAATACATTATTTGTCGCTCTTATCGTGTTGTTTCTGAACTAGCAACTGGCGTCACTGACTATTATTTCTGACTAATGGTATAGATTATTCGTTTTTCACAGATTAGCTATTTTGCAATATTCAATTTGAGAAAAATAAAGACTGATGAGTTTCAGATATCAAAGAAATATAAACTATTATCAAATGGCATCTAATTAACATGAGCCTCTTATGAAAGGGTAACAAAAATTATCAATTCATCGAAAAATGGTGATTTATAGCGATTTTCTGTTTGCGGGTACATCTTAGAGAAAAACTTAGATCTATCAAACGGCATATAGTTTGCCAATATTGATATAATATGGAAGAATGCTGGGATTATTTTTTCGATCTTTCGAAAGCCTTCATATGAACTTTTGAATTCTGAGGATCATGATGGGCTCATATATAATAAAAGTGAGAGTTTTTTTATGAAATCTACCAAAATTATGCATTGGTACATGGTGTGCCTATTTCCAAATCAGTATCTGGAGGGTTTTCGAAATCACCAATCACGAATGTACTGTCAAAATGCATATCTAGGGGTTTGTAGGAGACAAATATGAAGTTCATGGTAATTAGACGACAAAATAGTAAATAGAAGAAAAAATGTATATACAAATTATGTTTGGTCCAAGAGTAGCTCATAGGCGAAAAAACACCCCCATTCAGAACTTGATTTTGGCTTTTTCCATTTATTTTCGAATACGTCATTCCCAAAAAAAAGGGACGGAAAAAAAATATTTTTCTTGCAATTTTACATAAGAAAGTTCAACAAATGATTTGTCTATTTTCCACCCTTTTTTACAAGCTTTTATTTAGTTTCACCTTTCCCGATGTTTGTCATCAAATCTTACAAGTTAAATTTGACCCACTTCTAGTTGTTCGATTAACGTGAAATTTGGCAGGCGTTCATAGTTTCCATGACAATGCATTATGCATTCGTTAGAGGAAAAAAAACAAAATGGCGGCTCCAAGATGACGGACGAGATTTGTGTTTATGGTCCGATTCGATTCAAAATTGGTATTTGGAGGTTTTCAGGGTCAAAGATTATGAATTTTCTGACAAAATTCATAAAATTAAAATGGCGGCTTCAAGATGTCCGACGATTTCTGTGATTATGGTTCGATTCTATTCAAAATTGGTATGTGGGGGTTTTCAGGTTCGGAGATTATGAATTCACAAATTCAAGATGGCGGCTCCAAGATGGCGAACGAGTTTTGTAATTATGGTCCGATTCGATTCAAAATTGGTATGTGGGTGTTAGGGGTACTTACTAAAAAGCACAAAATAAAATAATTAATAAAAAAAACCTTCTTAAAAACAAGCTTTTATTCGAATACCCTAAAAAGTACAAAATAATTGCTTTGGATGTGTGACGTAGGTTATTCCATGAGTTATAGATTCAAAAGCTGGTCGCATCTGTATTCGAAATGAAAACTTTGCGCGACACATCCAAAGCAATTATTTTGTACTTTTCAGGGTATTTGAATAAAAGCTTGTTTTTAAAAAGGTTCTTTCTATTAATTATTTTATTTTGTGCTATTTAGTAAGTACCCCTAACACCCACATACCAGTTTTGAATCGAATCGGACCATAATTACAAAACTCGTTCGCCATCTTGGAGCTGCCGTCTTGAATTTGTGAATTTTGAAAAAAAACATATTCTCCGACCCCGAAAACCCCCACATACCAATTTTGAATGGAATCGGACCATAAACACAAATCTCATCCGCCATCTTGGAGCCGCCTCTTTGTTTTTTTTTCTAACGAATGCATAATGCATTGTCACGGGAACTATGAACACCTGCCAAATTTCACGTTAATCGAACAACTAGAAGTGGGTCAAATTTAACTTGCAAGATTTGATGACAAACATCGGGACAGGTGAAACTAAATAAAAGCTTGTAAGAAAAGGGTGGAAAATAGACAAATCTAGAACTCACGGAATAACCTACGTCACACATCCAAAGCAATTATTTTGTACTTCTTAGGGTATTTGAATAAAAGCTTGTTTTTAAAAAGTTTGTTTTTATTAATTATTTTTTCTCGCTATTGGCGTTCAAAGTACGGAGTAGTATGTTTCGCCGAGCGCTACGTAGTACCACATAATTAGAACGTCAATTGCGAGAAAAGGGTGAGAAATAGAAAAATCATCTTCAGAATTTTTTCATGTAGAATTTAATGAAGAATATATTTGTTTCTATTCCTTTTTTCCGTGGGATTGACGAATTCGAAGATAAATGGGAAAAGCCGAAACGAAGTCCTGTATGGGAGTGTTTTTTCGCCTCGAAAGGGTGTTTCCACCCACGGGTAAGGTAGGAGCTCTTCGGATCCTCACTTCTACTCCTATGAACCACTCCTGGACAAAATATAATTCATATATGAATTTTTTTCTTCATCAAAGTCTAATCACTCTGGACTAAAGTGTATTGTGACTTATATCCCGATTTCAGTTAAAATCAGTATGTGAGAGTTTTCGCCAACGAGGAATATGAATTATTGGAAATCAATATTACAGTGCCAATATGACTAGTGACTTGGTATTGTTATTTATGGTATTATCTAGCGAATTATGAATGTTTGATGAAAATTCCGCAAATAATGTGTAAAATGGACCGATGTGATATAAATGCAAATTCTTTCAAGAATTCTTTTTTTGTTAGATATGCAACTTTGGTTATTATAAGAATCCTTCTGCAAAAAATCGTACTTTCTTAGAAATCGAAAACATCTTGGATAAGTCATCGCTTTCTGGGAAACTATAGTTAATACCTTATTCATATACTATCTGTATCATTTCCATTCATCATATGATAATAAATTAGGTATGAACATAATTTCATCAGTTGTTACCCAATTTCGAGCAAATCCTTTAAACTTTATGGGACCGAAGGAGATTACATTTTGAGTCGGGAACAATGGTTTCCCAGGAGGTTTCCGCAAGTTTAGAGCGTTATTATTCTGAAGCTGAAGCAATGATACACTTCATCCTACTGGTTGAAAATAATGATTATTATGAAAATCCAACGACTAATAGATGTGAAATTCTAAACATTAACATTCAGTGTCTTTCAAACAACATAAATTCATTAGAACAATTCATAAGTTCTCACAAGTTCTCTTTCTTACTGATTAGTGAACACCGGTATCACGAAACAGATCTGGAGCATATTTGTATTTCAGGATATAAACTATTAAGCCGTTTCTCACGATTCCATCATAAAAAAAGGGGAACTTCTATATTTGTTTAGACTAACACTGTCTGAGTGTACTCCAATAAATTCAATAAGGAGTTTGTCAATAGAAATGATCATGAAATATGTGCGGTATCGTTCAGAAAAAATTGCTGCTTAATAAATTTTACATACTCTCTTCTGATTCAATAGATAACATGGAATTATTTTTCATACAGCTAACAAAATTATTAACATTTCATTTCAAATTCAAACAGCTAATTATTACTGGGGACTTTAACATCAATTTTCCAACAACATACAGTCAAAAAAATTGTTTAATATATTCAGCTCCTTTGAGATGACGTCGTTGATCACAGATTACACTAGGATATTTACAACAAAAAAGTACACTAGTTACTCTTCAATAGATCACATAATAACGAACTTGATACTGGCCTCTCTGATCACCATTGCCAAGTAATCAAATTTGATTCATCTACAGTTTCAAATGCTGTTTCTGAGATCCAAAAAAAAGTTACATTCAGAAAAATCAATGATGTCTCAATTAATGAATTTACAAACCAGCTTTCAAAAATTACATTCGATGTAAGCGAAGAAGCTGTATTTGATAATTTTATTGAGGAATTCTCGTGGTGTTTCAATGGTGCTTTCCAAAAAAATACTTTGGTAAATAAGAGTAAAACTCGCAAAATTAAATTTTCTGATCAACTGAATGAAAAACGCAAAGAACTACGTAATCTTGACTGGCTTCGAAAAATTATTCATAATAATACTATGAATGAAAATTTAAAAAAACTGAAAAAAGGAGTAAATAAACAAACCATCTCTGAACAGAAACTTTATTATAAAAATATTATCGATCATTCAAATAACAGAAATAGAATAGCTTGGAATTTAGTAAATGAAGTTGAGGGTAAACAGAAAAGTACTAATATTAAAGAATTTATCTATAACGATGAACATTCAAGCAATCCAAAGGATCAAGCGGCAGCTTTTGGCGAGTTTCTATCTTCAGCCATACATTAAAAAGATTTCCGATCACTTTGGTGATAATGTCGGTACTAATTGTACCAAAAGTAGTCTGGCTCCTCAAACAATGTTTTTTGCTTCCGTTGCGGAACTAGAAGTCACCGACGCTATTCAAATTTTACCAATTAAAAAATCTACTGGCCTAGACGAGATTCCAATTAACGTTAGCAAACAAACTAAAGAGACAATCGCTCCAATACTTACCCACATTACAAACAGTTCTATTACACAAGGCACCTTGCCTACAAGCCCTAAAATAGCCTCCATAATTTTATTATTTAAAAAGGATGACCCTAGCAACATAGAAAACTACAGACCAATAGCTTTGTTGAGTGTATTTTCTAAAGTTATAGAAAAACTTGATTTTAAAAGAGTAGAGTATTATCTGAAGTCATTCAAATTACTCACAAATTGTCAGCAAGGTTTCAGACAAGGTTTTTCGACTGAAACTAGTATAGTTGGTTATACCGAATATATTAATAAAAATCCTGATAGTGGTAATTATGTTGTGTCTGTTTTATTTGATTTACAAGAGCTTTCGACACGGTTGACAAATCTTTTGTTTCAGAAAAGTTAAATGCAATAGATATACGTATTTGTCTCAACGATTGGTTTCTCTCCTACCTAGAAAACAGAAAAATTGTCGTGAAAATTGAAGAGGTCATCTCCAAAGAGTATGATATTGATATTGGTACCCCACAAGGCAGTGTCCTTGGACCGTTAATTTTCTTATTATACGTCAACGACTTACCTCATTATATACCGCAAGCTGAAGTATTTATGAATGCTGACGATACCTGCATGGTTATAACTGATCATTCGGAACATAACCTACTCAAAAAAATTGACAAAACTTTTATTGAATTTGAAAATTGGTGTTTTAGAAATAAGCTTATTATAAACTTAAAGAAAATCGTATGTATCGAATATTTCATTTTGTACAAAAACCCTTTGAAATGCCAAAGTTCATTCAATGGAAACATCTTAATCGGTAAAGTTCTTGGCAACAACGTTTGACAGTAATTTTACATGGGAGAAACAGATTGATGGTGTTTGCAAAACGATTAATCAATTTTCTACTTATTGACCGTATTAAAGTCCATGTAGACAAAACTCTTTTTTGAACATATACTATGCCCAATGCCCATGCTTACTCTGCTATTAGCTACAGTGTCATAATCTGGGGTCAGGGACGTGATGTGCAAAGAGCTTTTGTTTTACAAAAACGTATCCTAAGATTATTATTCAATCTACTCTATAGAACTCCTTGTCACGAAATTTTCAAGCAGTATAAAATCTTAACAGTCTCTTCAATTTACTTAATAAAATTGCTCAGTTACATATATATCAATAAAGATAAACTAATGAAAAATAGTGACATCCATAATTACGATACAGAACACAAAAATAATTTTGTCATAGGGAGAATAAATCATTCGTTCAGAAAGCTCCCAACAATGCTGGCATTCGATATTAAAATAAACTTCCGGCTATCGTTAAGGATAGCGAATCATATGAGAAAGCTGAAGAAGATCCTTCATGACGAGTGTTTTTATCATTTGAAAGAGTTTGAAAGTTACCTAGGAAATACATTCGTCTAACAATATTTAAATGCTATTCATTTTTTTATGATTATTATGTATTTTGCAAATGTCTGGAAATATTATGCAAATAATTATTTCCTGTCCTGTATATGTACATTTATCCAGACAATTACTGTTGTATTCTGTTTATATGTCTGGAAATGTTATGTAAATAACTATTTGTCCTGTGTATGTATTTTTTTTTGGATCTATCTTTTGACAATGACTAATCTATTGTACAATAGAAAATGAGATAATAAATAATCTATCTATCTATGGGGGCATATATAATCTCAGGACAAAAAAACGAGTCTGCGCAACGACTTTCAAGACTTTCTTTCACAGGCGTTGATTGGATATTGGAATAAATATTTAAATATTTTTTTTAATGAACCATGTTTATAAAATGGACTAAGAAGTATGAAATAATTTATCCTAGCCCCATACAGATCTATATCTCCATACAGATTCCTATCACCATATTGTGATTGTTAATTTTCAATACCTATGAAAATACTTGTAAGATTTAACGAAAAACGTGGGGCGCATGCAATAGATTAATGTAAAGAGGGTAGGGAGTAGCTGTCGTTGAGAAAACTCACACAAGACTTCATATCATTTGCAGTGCAATCAAATTTTAGTGACTTAGGTGAACGTTTTTCGTTTTAAATCTACAACTATTTTCATTGCTATTAAAAATTCACAATCACAAATTTTTAGGACAATCTCTTTGGGGTTAGGAATCTGTATGGGGATATAAATCTGTATGGGACTAGGATAAATTATTTTATACTTTTTAGCACATTCAATAAACGTGGTATATTGAAAAAATATATTTAAATAATTATTTTATACTTTTTAGACCTTTTTTCAAACGTGGTATATTGAAAAAAATATTTAAATAATTATTTCATTTTTATTCCGTTTTATTAACTTGGTATATTGAAAAAATATATCTAAATAATTGTTCATTCCATTCAACTCTGTGTTCTTCCGTTCCATTTTCGGGTTTTTTATATGCTCGTTCCTCTTGTCTATTTGCTTCAAATTGTTCTTCATCTTTTCCTTTTTGATTTCCATTGGTTACTGGATTTTCCTCATTCGGTTTTTCGGCTCGTTTGGTTCGTTTATCACCCATGTTTAGATTTCCATCTGTTTTTTGTTGATTTTTCAGAGTTTTCTGATTTTTCTAGACCTCCATTCTCCTCTTTTTTTTGGGTTTTTGTCTGTCTTTATCTATTATTTTAGATATTTTATTCTTAGCTGGTATGTCTTCAGTTTCAATTTTTTGTTGCAGAATTTCTTCGGCAAGTATGGAGAACAGGAATTTTTCTCCAAATAAGGATTTTCTCCTTTCCATTCCCCACATTTTGAATGGTTGGACTCATCAAAGACAGATCATATAAATAGTGCAGTGTCAAAAGCTCTAGCGATGATGGACAATGCAATATAGAAATGAATTTTTTGAGAGATTCTAACCGTCAGTGTGAACTAAGTCACTCCTGAGTCCGTTCTTTTATAAAAAGATCCGCTGATTTGCTTTTCAATAATAATTCAAAAATAGCTAGAATTAACTAATGTGTTGAATTTAACGAGACACTATAAAAAAATATACCGGTGTATCTCCAAATGCTACCTTATGTATTCATAAACAAGTCTAGTCTAGATAAATGGAAAACAAACAGGATATTTACTTGTGAAAATTGAACTTGACTTTTTTATGCTTGTATATTTCCCGTCAATGCCCTCATATTCCTATCCCCGATAAAGAGTACATTGTATATCGATAAATTTGAAAACAAATCATTGTTATTACTTTTTAATGTATTTGCCATGTGGAAAATTATTATCACGCGCGTCAAATTATTTACTGAATACAGAGTGATTGTGAACAAGGGCTGACTGGAAATATTCCAAGAAAAAATAATTCAAATTCGAAAAAGGACCAATTTATCCAAGATAACTTGGAACTCTCTGGCTATACCGAATATTGATATTTTTTTTTTATTCGCATGGAACATGCTATATATTTACGCATTTTTTGAAGTGTTCATATTTTCAATTCTACATTAAAAATATGTCCTATTCCTGACATGTATTTTTTTGTATGCAGATTCTCAGTACTGGAAAAAATCGGTAATTTTATTTCTGCCCCTGCAGTGGAGATATTCCATTCCAAATAATACATCAGTATTCATTTGAGCTATTTGGGAACAGCTATATCAATTTTTTTGGAAAAGAAACCCACTTTTCCCGAATTGAAAGCATTATTTCTATATCTGGTAAGAACTGTTCTGGAGATCTTTATACAAAGAATGTATAAATAATGTTATCAATTCTCACAAGAATGCGAAGGAATGAATGGAACTTAATAGATCTGACAGAAGTAATGCTAATTTCTGGCCCATCAATTAATTCATTTCAAGATTGTTGGACTTCATAAAGCCTAATTAAAGCAGTTTCGGTATAATGAAAAGTCATCCAAGCATTGAACAAGCCGTGAAGCCATAAAATCTGATAATTGCCGAAAACAATCCAAACTTCACCCAGTCACCACAATAATACATGAAAGCGAGAAAAGTAAATTCCTGGCTGCTACACAAATACAGGGAACAAGAAACAATGGGCTCCTAGCATCTGCTGCTGGGTATTTAAAATAAAATGTCAAAATACTTACTGTCCAGTCTTTCTGAATATTACCGACTATAAACTCTGATCACATATAGAATTGAAGTGGCCGCTATATTAAGTAGATTTCAATAGAAATACTACCTATTGGTCCCGTCATCACAACAAGACAATAAATTTTGATATATCTCCACCGATCATGGTCCCCAGAACCCAAAAATACCATCAGTTCAAATATAATATATATATATATATATATATATATATATATATATATATATATATATATATATATGGTGTAATCTAACCTCTTCCACACCCGTGAATGACGAGTTTATAATGCTATTTCATGACAAATTACAGTCGTTGAAAATCTAAAAAAAAAATTATAACATGTTTTGTTTTTTTGAAAAATCGGCAAAATTTTGGGTAGCGCCACCCGATACTGATTGTGTGCTAAATGTACAACATTGCAGGCTGCCTAAGATAGATATTCAATTTCAAAGTGAGAAACACAACTAACCTTATATCCAAATTGGTGATAAAGTCAGAACTAGTTGACTCCATACTCTGCTTTGAGGCACTTATCATAACTATCACTGGTAAGAAACAAACGACACAAACACTGATGATAAGGGAAACATTCGCAATTGAGTATGGTTTTGAAAAATAATAACACGACCATTGTAGTGATTCAGATATTTAGAACACGTGAACTGAACACTGTTGCCAAGCCCAAGCAAGATTCTCGCATGCATGGTTTACGAAGCTGTCTACGAACGGAAATTTGTTAGATTCTACAAGTGTTTTTTGATTGGCTGGTGAATGAAATATCCTAATTGGCAACCAATCAGAAAATAGTACGCGATGTGCAGGAGAATTAATTTGAAAATTATTGTCTTTGTTTCTTGCTGGCTCTTAAAACTAAATACCGAGCTGTTCCGTGCGTATTTTGAAGAGTAGAAGACATTCATGAATGAAGTGGTAAATTTCAAATCTGGTTGGATTTCGTACTTATCTAGTACGAAATCACAGATTTCTCTATTTACTGCCGAATATCAATAATAGCATTACTCAACGCAGTGAGTGCTTTTGAGGTACATTCAAAAACATAACAAATCAATAATTTTGCTTGTTTCCTTTGGGTCTTTACTGGTCACATCAACGATTTCTACAGGTAGTGGAGTAGGAATTCCGAAACTTGACATATGACACTTGACAGTTTCGCATGACAAAAGTCAAGTATTCACTTGTACTTTAATCCGGGGTGCTATTTTCAAACAATATTCGTATATGAATTTGGATTGTTTTCTCTCTTCCACAAACACTTAATCAGTTCGACAGTATCAATGGTTTGAAAAACTCATTTTTGAATTCCTCGTTCAATTTGTGACAAAAAATCTCTCCTGCATTTTTTTCGTATGGGGCTCCGTTTTTATGCAGAAAAATAAAACATCCTAACGCGTATTTTTCATTTCTTCAATACGTTATCAAGAACTATCTGATACAATAACGTTAAACCAGAACAATAACAGAAAATAATACTATTAAATAAATAAGCGCAAAGCTACAACAAATATTCAAAATGACCTCCTTCAAACGTGATACAAGATTCAACTCTTCGCCTCATTGATTGTCGTATTCGCGCAAATATTCCTGGTGTATTTCTTATTGTTTCACAGCCAGCTATAATTCGATTCCTCAGGTCCTCAACTAATGACCCAAGAAAACCAATATAATTTATTTTCTAATACTCGTTTTTCCGGTCAGTGAAAACTATCCTATTTTAATTAGGTGGTTGAAACCCTTTATGGGCACCTTATCGGGCCTGTTTCACATTCCAGTAGGTAGTGGGGAAATCCCCTGAGTACGAATTTTATCACAACAGATATATACCCACTGTACACTCCACCTCGTGTGGTAAGGCTCGTCTGCGACCAAAGCAGTCTCGATGACACGTAGGTAGGGTCGCCAGGCGTTTGGCTAAAGCCGGATATGTTTGGCTTTTTACACCCTGTATATCAACGAATTGCTATCGTGGTCGCAAAGAATACAATTATTGATCTTATATACCTTAGGTGTAACATACACATATTTTAGGGAATTCTATGATGCTTAGAAACCCCCTCATATGTTCTTTTATATCAAGTAATGCAATTGCTATCGTGGTCGCGCAGCAAGCAATTATTAATCAAATATACCTTAGGTGTAACATACTAAAATTTCATCAAATTCTATCGATACCTAGAAACCCCCTATATATGTGTGCCTAGTCCTCATAGATGTATCTATAATTTGTGTATTTCACATATTTACCATTAATGTTTGTTGGGCAGTTTATTGAAATACAATTAAGACCTAATAGATAGAGTTCACATGAATCCGAACAATCGAATCAGTTCGAAAAAAAGTAAGGTTTCTATTCCAAAAAAAAGGAATTACGTTTACATTCAGATGTCTCAAATAATTAACAATAACTGAACACATTGTATGATGACTTTGAAAGGTCAAAAATGAATTATTTGGATTCAAGTAGAGACATAAACAAAGCTACCATTTTGCATGAAAAAATCAATGGATCTGTCAAATAAAAAAACACTCACACGTGCATGCTACATATTTTGGGTATGAGATCAATATGGTGTTCCGTTTGCAATAAGGAAGTTGCTGCCATGAATTTCGGAGTCCTCCATGAAAAACATCTAATTAGCTCTCAACGAGAATCACCTTGTATAAGTTTGTTCATGACAGTTTTGGAACTTGAAACAGCGTGAAAATCCTGTGTGCCTACGATATTAAACTATATTCGAGATGCTATACATCATTTGGGTAGGTACCAAAACAACGGTCAAATTCCGAAAAACTTCTGTTTGTTGTTATATTTCCATGCAATCGCGCGCCCAAGGCTCGAAGCCCTAATCCTAAATGATGATAAATTAATACTTTAATGAAATTTCTCCCACTAATGAACCATTACACTTTTACGGCCGGCGGCATTTATAGCCCAGAAAAATTGATGTTTCTACCGCGATCAAGCAGGCTGGTGTCAAAATGGTGGGGCGGCGGTTGGAATATTAATTTCGGGTTGGCCATGCTCAACGTTGCCTTGGATAATCAGATCCCGAATGTATGATTTTGGCGATTGCCATAGAAACACCCATACTTTTCCGAAATCGTACGTATCCTAACATTACAAGAAACTTTATAAATAACAAAATCGGTACATGAAAAAAACATCCATTTGTGCTCATCGAAATAGGCGTTCCACAAGGATCCATCCCAGGGCTGGGTTAGACAGACAGACAGACAGTTTTATTGATCATAAAATCACCAATTTACATCGGATTGACAAATCATAAAAATTAAATTAAAAATACCATTGAAAAGTAACATTGCAACAGTAATAATATGTCATAATGGACGACATAGGAGTGTAAGTTAGCTTGACATTACAAATAAATAGTAAATGTAAATGAATTTTCACAGGATAAAAAAAAATTGTCAGCTCGTCTCAGTTCATATTGCAGAGAGAGGAAAACTCCTGAATAATATAAAATGTATTCGTGATCAAAAACGACTCAAGACTATTTTTGAATCTGGCCAGGCTTGTTATATTTTTCAAATTGTTTGGTGAAATGTTGAAGCACTGCATACCAGCGTAGTCTGGTGATTTTTTATAACTTGAGTATCTCACCGTTTGCAATCTGAATTGATTTTTTTGTCTTGTTTGGTAGCCATGGATATCGCTATTAAGTTCAAAGTTATTTTTATTCTTGTAAATATATATTAATAGTTTATATAAATAAATACCTGTTAAAGTTAATCATTGCTTTGTTCTGAACACCTCTCGGCAGGACTCACGATAGTCTAGTCTGAACATAGAACGGATTATTCTTTTTTGTGCCAAAAAAACTCTGTTACTGGAAGTAGCTAGCCCATAGACTGAGATGTTGTAACTAGTGGCCGAGTAGACGAGGGCATAATAGACAGCGTTAGCCCATCTTCGTTAAGGTTGTTTATGGCATGGTATTGTTCATTTAGTTTAGAGCAAATGCTGTTAATGCATTCGTCCCAGCTGAGAGTTTCATCTAGGACCGTGCCCAAGAAATTGCATTTGGTACTGAATAGCAAACTGTGTTGTCTAAATATGATATTTTGGGTGATTATGGGATCTACAGAGGGTCTGTGAAATCTGAGTAGTGTTGTCTTTGAGTGGTTCATCATCAGGCGATTTTTGTGACACCATTCATCGAACTCGTGGAGGACCTTTTTTGTTTTAGATATCACTTCATCTTCGTCTATGCTAGACACGATTATAGATGTGTCGTCTGCATACATGAAGACTTCACCGTAACTTATGTGGTCAGGTAAGTCATTGATGAACAATAGAAAAATCAGGGGACCGAGACATTCCTTGAGGTATTCCGAATTAACAGTAATGTCTGAAATTTCATTATTCACCTTTACAATGAGTTTTCGCCCTTGTAGGAATAACTGGATCCAATCAAGTATATTACCTCGCAAACCTATTGCTGATAATTTTCACAATATAAAATCAAAATTGAGACTGTCGAAGGCACGCGAGAGGTCAAAAAACAGTTCATCAATAGATTCATTTTTATCCATCTTGTCATTAATAAGTTGTACAAAAGATGTTGTTGCCGTTTCGGTTGAGTAGTTTTCTCTGAATCCGTGCTGGTTTTGGTTCAGTATATTGTATTTTATAAGAAAACTATTGATTCTTTTGCAAATACCCTTCTCTATAACTTTTGAAAATATACTGAGTAAGACGATGGGTCTGTAGTTGAGCATTGAGAGCCGATTCTTATGTATAGGTGAAACTACAGACAGTTTCAGTCTACAAAGAAACTGACCTAATTCGAGTGAGATGTTCAGTATCTCAGCCAACAAGGGTGCGATAACAGCGGAAGGGATATCGGCACCTCATCTATGCCCGTTGATTTTTTATTTTTCATTGCAGCTATAATATCTTCTATTTCGGTTGATGAGAATGGTTGAAAAACAAATGAGTTGATGACCAGGCGCTTGGAAGTTGTACACATTTCAGATAAGTTGTTTCCAAAATGAGATTGTAACTTATCATCAACAATATCAATAAAAAATCTGCCAAAAATGTTTGCAACTTCAATGCCGTCAGTTATTAATTGATCCTGATGTTACTTCCACTATACGTTGATAGTACTGAATAGTACTGAATTAATTAATTCCGTTTTCATATGAGTAGATGTGTACAAAAGTGAACTTTTTGGAATAATGACTGTTTTTCTTGACATAAGTATATTCACAAAAAAATTTAAAATATTAGTTCTCTGCATAATGTAAGACACTGCAGTCTTTTAGCCAACCAATTTCCAATTTCTTTACTATATGTGGTATCTAACTTTCATAGAAATCAAACTCGATGGAGTATCCAATTCAATAAAAAAAAAACAACAAAATCGAAAAAGATTTGTAAACTGAAAGTAGTCAATTCAATAATATGCGTTGAGATAAATGAATTAATTGTTCTCTCACATGGAAATAAATGTTCGTTAATCCCATAACCAAAAAATAAACCAACTGAGGTAATCCAAATACTTTTTCACAAGAACTTTGGTAGTGAATAGGTTTCTGTACAGACTTTCAGCACGAAAAAAATGTTCTCACACCTCTCTTTCCGAAATCTAACTCGTTCAAACCAATCTACTTTAATTGACCTCGAAACTTTTCACGATTTTCAGTTCTCCACTCTCGAATATTGCTAAATTATCAATAGTAATATTACGAGTGCAATGGAAATTATCGATAATTTTTGAAAAATTTGCCCGAATGCATTTTTAGTTAAAAGAGAGCACGAGTGCACGTAGTGCACACTAGTGCCTTTTTCAGTTAAAAATGCATGAGTGCAAATTTTTCAAAAATATAGATATATTTCCATTGCACGAATTGTATATTATAAGAGAATATCATGAATCAAAAATTTTATTTTTTTGTATACCCTCGTAAGTGAGTATAAAATGTCAGTTTCTCAAAAATTGTCAAAAAAATGTTGAAATAAAGTAATCACATTTTGTTGTCCTGGACGTCTCCATGAAAAATAGATACAGCGTTACAAACACAAACAATTTTGATTTGGAATTGAGAACAATAGTACATTGTGTTGAGAAGGGAAACATTCTCAATTGAATATTGAATAGAACTATTTTTCTGTGTATTGAAGGATTCATGATTAAAATGAAGTGATTTTTTGTTAATGTCTAACAAAAAACAACTACTTCCCCGGCTAAAGCCACGCTGGACATTGAACTATATCTAATAGATATTCTGAAAGGACCCTAACTCAAAAGAAAAATCTGAAATTGAAAATTTGCATTTTTATTCAGATAGTTATTTGATTTTCCATTCCAGTCTTAATTAAGAACTCATATAGATGAATGAGGCAGAGAAGAATGTTTTCCAAAAAAGAGTACTCACCAGAAAACAGTTGTAACGTTGACGCATTCACTAGGTCTTCAATATATTTTTGTCGACGAAAATCTATTTCACGCTTTCACGATCATCAGGAAGACCGAAAGAAAGGGGAAACACATTTTCTAGAATCAATCTCACTTTGCAAAGATGAAAAAAAGTTAGAAACATTCCTTTTGGAGAGAAACTTTGAAATTAGTGTTTTTCTGACATTAAATCAGATTAGTATATGAACATCCTGTTCATATTTTCAAATGAAGTATATTGTGCTAATGTCGCAATTTATTCCATGCTTGTTGTACACTATGATTTTTCCACGACTATTATCCCCATGTCTCAAACTTTCATTGCGAGTCTACAAAATTCATCGATTTTCTCTTGTTCCATGATGTAAATACAGAGAGGGTGAATACTGAAAGAAAACGTGTTAAGTTTGACATTCATGTGTGACCGATTTCTCTCAATGCATAGTTCTCCAACAGGTATATAAACATCTTTCCCTCAAAAAATCGTGTTTCTTGCAATTCCATATAAATTCCAGTATCAGAAGGTAGGAATCATACGATTCCTACCAAAAAAAAGGTGAGTTCCATTCGAAAGAAAAAAACACCAACAGAATTTTATTTCTTTGAATTCATATTTGTAGTTTATATATATTTTGTATATATATATATATATATATATATATATATATATATTTATATATTTATATATATATATATATATATATATATATATATATATATATATAAAGGGAGAGATTTGGAATGAATTGATTGCCAATCTTATCTTATGCTCCTAATATTTGCACTTGAAATTCAATCAACTTATACCCATTATATATTTTTTACTTCAATTCATTTTGTTGGGAAAAACTTGAAATATCAAAGAAAAAAAACCTATAAATATACTGAGTGTAGTCTAACCTCTTGCACACCCGTGAATGATGAGTGTATGATGCGATTTTATAACGAATTACAGTGGTTAAAAATCTGAAAAAAAATTGAAATCATGTTTTGTTCTTTGTAAAATTCGACAAAATTTTAAGTAATTTCAGGTGACCTACTCAGAGGAAAACTTTGGCAATTGCCGAATTCAATGAACATTTAACCCGACATTTGACTGACTCAGATAGATATTCAATTTCAAAGTGAAGGAAACAACTAACTTTATTATACCCCAACGGGTGATCAAGTCAGAACTAGTTGACTTCATACTCTGCTTTGAGGCAGTAATCATAATTATCACACTCACTTGTAAGAAACAAACGACACAAATAGTATTGAAAAGGGAAACATTAGCAATTGAATATTGTTTTGAAAATAATATAGCGACCATTGTAGTGATTCAGAACACGTGAACTGAACACTGTTGCCAAGCAAGATTCTCGCATGCACGGATTACAAAGCTGTCTACGAACGAAAGTTCGTTAGATTCTACTAGTGTTTCTGATTGGCTGGTGAATGAAAGATCCTAATTAGCAACCAATCAGAAAACAGTACGCGATGTGCAGGAGAATTAATTTGAACATTATTGTCTTAGTCTTTTGCTGGCTCTTAAAACTAAACACCGAGCTGTTCCGTGCGTATTTTGAGGAGTAGAAGACAAGATGATCACTCGTCGCATTTATGAATGAAGTAGTAAATTTAATTTCTGGTTGGATACTCGAGTCGCAAATCACTGTGCGGGCTTTTTCGTACTAGAAATGCTAATACAATATACATTGTTTTTTGATAGAATGGCAATGTTGTTAAATGAAGTCAACTAGTTGTGACTTTATCACCAGTTTGGATATAACAAGGTTAGTTGTTTTCTTCACTTTGAAATTGAATATCTATCGCAGGCTTGCAATGTGCACATTTACCTCACAATCAGTTCAACATTCCACATTATTCAAATGTCGAGTTAAATGTTTATTGCATTCGGTAATTGTCAAAGTTTTCTTTTGAGCAGGTCACCTGAAATTAGTTAAGCAGGGCTACCCAAAATTTTGTCGAATTTTACAAAGAACAAAACATGTTTCAATTTTTTTTCAGATTCTTAACCTCTGTAATTCGTTATAAAATGGCATTATACACTTGTCATTTACAAGTGTGCAAGGGGTTAGATTACACCCTGTAATACTATAGAAGGCGATTGACATGATAGCACTCTTTCACTGTAATTTTCCTTTCAGAAAAATTATGATATAGAAAGGATACATCATATACGTCGCATAGAGTAAAGCTGGATTTATAGTTAGACGGACTGTAACGTAGACGCACTGTATACGTAACAAACGGACTGTAAAATATTATTGAATTTATAAATCGACGGAACGGAATTTTTGCGCATGGGTAGAAGTGATAGTGATATTCAACATAACCTACACATTATACGAATCATAAACAGCCTGTGTTGGTTTGGATTTGTATTATATTCTAAATATTTATCTATACTTCGTTTTCTGTGTCACAATGAATTATGAAATACATGAAGGTATGCTTCTTGGTGCCGTCGTGGGACTGTTGTGTGCAGTAGCATTGGAAAAGTGTCAACAAACTCGAAGAACAATAATTATGCGACTAAGACGTTACAAAACAAGACCCATGAGCCGTAATAGAAAAGTAGAGAATGCCTACAATAATTTTTTAAAGATGAAGACTGCTGATCCAAATCAATTTTTTAAGTATACGTGAATGACTGTTCCAGTATTTAATGAATAATTACGTCTTGTAAAAAACATAACACATAATTCTTTATTTTGATTGGCCGGACGCAAGAAACGTAGTGTAAAAGATGAAAGTTGGCCAACTCTTCCGTTCCAGTCCGTTTCACTTACGTTACGTCATGCGTTTACGTCCATTTATAAACAAGAGTACATAAAATCTATAGTTGATCTTTTTGCAGTGCGTCTACGTTTACAGTCCGTCTAACTATAAATCCAGCTTAAGTCACAATATGAAATTTATATGGATAGACACAAAATACATATAGAGATTTAGTGATTTCTGACGTCCAAATGGATAACGATTGGTCATCACAAATTGAGTCGACATGAATGTATATGTTCACTCAAGACAGTTTGACGATATCAGTTATTATCAAAAGATTCATTAATGTGGGTTTATGGAACAAACAAATCTGCTGCTCTTTTTCCTTCTATTTTCATCTGATATGGCGCAAATTGCCAGACGACAGTCGCTTATTTTTGCCGCATAGCATTCCTTGTGCTTTGTTTCGCACAATAGGAACAATCAACTTCCGTATTCTCGTAACCACTCGCCCCATGCACATAATACATGTCTTTTGTGCCGACAGAATCCAAAACTTGTTGCTCCTTCTTCGTCGTATGTATGTTTCACAACGTAAGCGTACGGGTAATCGATTTCAGAGATTAGGCCAGTTATTTGAGGTAATTTTTCAGTCGGAACCACTCAATGATTGAACCGAAATCAAATGACATAAATGAAACTAAAACGGAAATATAATTGAAATCCCATTTTCTCAAAGGAAATCTGGAGAAAAATAGTGTTTTGGAATAGAAGTCAAAAACCTTGAACAGTAACCCCGAAATCTCATTAGATCCTGAATAATTTTAGGTCTTCAATCTCCATTTCCAGGGTGTAAGTACATAATTCTCATTTCGCTTGTAGTTTCATATTCTGTGTTCATGTATTATTAACACTCAGATAACCGTATGATGCGGACTCCCCAGAATAGTCTACCATACCTAGCTAGGATAGTAAACAGTCGTCGCATTGTGGAACCCGATTTCTTTCGTAACATGCCTTGGTTGATGCTAACTTTTTATTTTAAGTGCTTGATGTGTTTGTCAAATCCCAGATTTCTTTTCAGATGGACATCTAGGAAAATTAATACATGTTTCTATGATATTTATATCGGGAGTGATCCGTTAGAGGGCTATTACATTGGTTTTTGGTGACATGAATTCTTTATTTTATTCATATCTTCACCCATCGTCATATGCAATTTGTATTTGTCTTTATGATGCCCACTAATTTGGAATCGTCTACGGAAAGAGTACAAAATTTTGTAATTGATATATATTGTTATGTTAAGAAAGGCTACTTATATATTTTAAAAATGAAAAATAAATAATTTCTTGAAAAAAATACAAAAATAATAAATATTTAATAGTTAGTATTTCATGAGATATTGTTTTTACATTTTTTGAGATTCCATTTACTTTCTGAAACCTCGGTATAACATTGATAGGTAAATATATGCAAATACTATAATGCAGTAATTTTCTTTCATTTTCAAAAATGATTCCAACATATAATTGTTTGAAATACAACAACAAATTATTCTGGATTAAATGTGATCAACAAAATTATAATGTTGAAACATACAGTATATGAAATTGCATCTAACTAAAATAGCCAATGGGAGAACAAGAAACTTCTTGATGAAAATAGCCAATCAGGGAACAGATATGGGTTGATGGAAGATTTGAAATTGTGGAAAAGTAAGAACAAAGAAATGTCAAAGATAATTATGATAAAATCTTGTATTTAGTTTATAAGAAATGTAAAATATGTTAGTTGATAAGTTTTCTCAATAACACCAAATTAGTGAAAGTGCGACAAGGAAGTGCGCGATTTTCAAAAATTCAAATAGAATGACAATACAGAAATGGTATCCAGGGAAGAGAAAAAACAAAGCGAGGGGAGGAAAAATGTTTTTAGAGAAAGAAGTTGTGGAAAATTTGAGAGAAAAGAAATTCCGGATTTTCACTGATAACAAGAAAGATTTCTAACAATAACAAATCAATTCAACCTCTGGAAAATTTCGACAAAAAAATAATTAAGGATGAAAGAAGATTACCTTTTTGTTTTCCACGTGAAAACTTATCCAAGCTGATTTCAAGGATTTTGGAGAGTTCCACTGCAATAGAGAGTCCCTGAGAGCAGTAGATGAAGCAGGATTACAGAGAATCACCAGGAAATACATCAGCGACAATCCAACTCCAGGTATAAACTTTTTGAGTGCACATCACAAACTGAATCACTTTGCAAAATAACTCTTATATCTGAAGAACTTTGTTCAATTTTGGTATTGAACTATATAACAATTTTTCAACTTAAAAGAAAAAGTGAGGTTATATTTATAATATATTTCATTGTTTTTCATTATTTTCTGTGAAAATTTGTCAATTGCTCATAGTTTAAGTTATCTAGCGCAGGCCAGGTCAATATACGTTTTTCTGAATAAAGGAAATAATTGTTTCTGATAATCTCTGGTTCACTTTCCACAATGATATGCTGATCTTTCACCTATAAACACTGAACTGAAATAGTTCTATTGACATCAAGAAAGGCAGAGTGGCTCTGATGCCAGTACCGACTCCTGAGGCATAGGCGTTCCAACTGAGTTTAGTCGTGGTAAGAAAGGAAATGAAAAGCAGGGAAAAAAAGAAAAATATGAAAATTAGAAAATAATTGGGCAATGGTATATAAGAATAATTTCAAAGGGAATTACAAAGAGTAAAAATAATGAAAATTTTACAAATATTTAGTAAATTTGTTATGGTATTGGGTGGAGGTAATTATTTTACAAATTTCATTGAAATAAACCTCAAAACAAAACAACCCATAACATATAATAACAATTAGCTTCCAACGGGGAGCGAAGTAATGTGGGCAATTATTAAGTATAAGTATAAAAAATAATATTCCACCCAATCATAACAATATATATATATATATATATATATATATATATATATATATATATATATATATATTTATATATATATATATATATATATATATATAATATATATATATATATATATATATATATATATATATATATATATATTTATATATATATAGGAGAACATGTAAATGCCTAGTACAGAGCCTTGGGATACACCACATTTTCATAATTGATATTTGGGTCGGATGACATTCTAACAATTTGCTTCCTTTTGAAGAGATATAATTCGATCCTAGCGTGACTGTTGCTTCTAAGGCCATATCTTCTACATTTGTGAAGCAGTCATATGCTTCGGAGAAGTGGTTTCTCCATTGTTGATCTCTTTATGCAACAGCTGCAGGAATATGGAGATTGCGTCGTTGGTGATTATATCATTTCGAAATCCATAGTGATGATGTGTGCTCAAAATTATTGTTGCCCAAGTATTCCATGTTGGTGTTAAGGATGTAGGCCTAAAGACCTTCATAAATTGGCAGCACTTTAATCAGTTCGACCAGGGAATTAATCTTTTTTATAGAGATATTATCTACCCCCGATTTTTTTTTATCTTTGATAACCTCGTTTTGGGTGAATTTGAGTCAGAAGATTGGATAGTTCCCTTTTTCCATGATAATAAGAAATAAAACAAGTTTCTGATGGGATGGCAATTAAAATTGTATATCCTCAGGCGGATTTATGGGAATGTTATTTATTAGTGCCTTTATTATACTACTGGATCGATTTCAAGAAATGAGTAGTCATTGTATTGGTCTTGATGTCTAGTATAACCGAGAGTAGGACAGTAAACTTTTTTCAACCTGTAATTCTGTTGAATTGTTACACTCAAAGGTTCCAAGAGAAACTTTCTAAACCCAAATTCAAAATTCCAAAATTATTCGATACGTTCTAAAATCGATGACGGAAGAGATACAACTGAAACCTATTGTGTATATTGAACTATCACTGAAAAGTTCAAAACGAAAAGCTTCACATCAGTCCTTCTATTACAATTCACGTTTTCTGAGTACTCAGCCAGTCCCAAATTTACCATTCGAAATTAATAATTCTGACATGTATTCATTTGTTATTCCTCATGTTATTCACATGAAGAAGAGGTCATTTTCTCCACCTTTCCAATATTCAGCACTGATTTCGATTCAAAATTGATGAACGATCATTTCAATTCTTTCCCAAGCCATGATTTCCTTCATTATTCTAAATTTTTCTGGACTTGCATTTTTCCTGATAAGAGGCACACAACGACTGGTCTATAATCTATTTCAGGAATATATCCTGTACGATTCTTGTCAATATTGGATGTTCCCATGTAAATAAAAGGTTCCTCCGCGAGAAATTGCCTGTATCCAGAACGATAGAGATGTATTATATTTTTAAAAGGAGATTTAGGTTTGTTTTGCTTTGTTCAACATTCCACAATGAGAAAAATGTCTGTCATAACAATATTTGAAATAACTGTTTGCCAATGTTTCTATAAATTAAATCTTTTTTCGTAATCTGAGAGCTCAATGACTATTCACTTAATTTCAATATTTTTTCGAATCAAAATCTCCTGAATTCTTTCGATTTAATTCGTTTGCAATCTTGAATATCCAAAACATGCATCAACTTTATACACAAGGGTGTATTAGTAACAAAATGAAAGAGCGTGTTGTGTTTTTCTCTATTAAGATATAAATAGAATATATTCTGCAGAAATTCGGATATCTTTCTGTTTTAGCTTTTTCTTCGAAATTTACTTTTTCAAATGAAAATTTTTGATTTCAAACATTTCCAAAACAGTGAAAAGGGAAACATTCTCAATTAAATAAATGAATAAAAGCAGTTTTCTGAAAATTGAAAGATCTACGATTCTACATCTGATTTTATGAACAAACTGTTCATATTTTCAAACAAATCAATTTCCAAAACCATTTGCTCACAATAAAATGAAATTTTACCTCACTTTCTATCACCCTAAATAAAACTCTTTAAAAAACGTTGACACTTATTTTGAAAAGTAAATAAAATCTCATACAAAATACAATCAAAAGTAATATATTTCAGCAAAACAAATAACTATCTATAGTCAGAATATCTTTTTAAATAACAATATAATAAATATAGCCGATAAATATAGGGTTTGAACGATGATGTAAATACATGATTTAAATCGCGATTTAAATCACATAGTTTTTCTTCAATTTAAATCATAATCAAAATCAAAAGTTATAATTAATAGTTTATCATATCGAAAAAATTATATCGCTGTATCTAAATAATGTTTATTTTAGTTAATTGAAGTAATTTTGCAGCTTTTTCCGTCCCTAATCAATTTCTGAGTTTGGAATGGACTAAATCAAATGTTGAGAAAACTCTCTCGACTGATGCGGAAGAAGCAGCAGCACAAAATAATTGTATAATTATAAAGAAGTCTTTTTGAATAATGGGTATGTTTTGTTGTGACTTCCACCAATCTATGGGTTTTACATTCTGAAGAATATCATCATGGAACATAATATCAGTGAAAGGTTCTGCTCTGGCAAGAAACTTGAGTATTAGCTTTAAAAAACATTTTTTCACTCTCTGTTAGTGTTTGCTGAGTTTTTGTTGGGTCAAGAAGATATGCCAACAAACGATATGGGGTTATACACTGTTCATAGCGCCTCTTAAATTTTTGCAGATGTTTTAAAGCTATCTGAAAGAGTGGCACTGTTTCTTTATAGTCTATCTATCACTATTCAAATGAATGTTTGAAATAATATTGTCAATTTCGTTTTTGTTCTCCTCAGCAATTTTGATAAGTATGGACCATGACTCAACGAAACCTTCTAAAAAGTCGGCAAGCGAATTCCATCTGACACTAGTTTTCTGCCTGCTTTTTTGGCATATGCATATGAGGCAAAATGGTTGTTACGGAAGTATTTGGCAATGTATACAACATGTTCTTTAATATTAGCGATTTCCAAATCCTTACATAGTAAATTTATAATATGTGCAGCATAACCATATGTAATAAGGTTCAATTCAGTAATAGATGTTTTTATTTCATGTCAAATTGCAGCCATATTAGCTGCATTATAATAATAATAATAAATAATAAATCGCCTTTATTCATATGTAGGTAATATGAAATGGTGAAGTGTCAGCTGAGAGCTGTTTTTCAACTTTACCAGTTTTTTACAAACAATTTGAAGAACAAAAAAAAACAAGAAGAAATCGGTCAAATATTCAAATGCAAACAGAATATAATAGTGGTGGCAGAGATTAATATTTCATAGATATAACAAACAATAAATATACATCAATGCAATAAATATACCCACACACATATCACATAAATTTACATACATATTCACATTAAACACATATATACGCATATAAATAACTACTAAATAATAATACTAACTATTAAATACATGACTCAGGTTAGGTTTACATGGCAAGGTTCGTGAGACGTTGGGTGACTAAGATTCCAAAGAAAAAAAAGAAAGTTTGAGTCTTCTTTTGAAATTAATTATTGAATAATCCCTAAAAGGAGTCGGAAGATCATTATAAAGCTTGGAAGCAGTGTAAATGAAGCTTCGTTTATAGAGTGGGGTGCGATGCTTGGGAATCTGTAAAGTCTGTTTTTTCCTAGTATTAACATAATTATGCTTTAGGAATCTGAGTGTATATATGGGGGCTTCTCCGTTTTTATAATTTTATGCGTAAGAGTGAGAGTGTGAAGTTTGAACATTTTATCTATTTTCAACCAACCCAATTCTGTTATTTTATTGGATATTCGATCGTATTTTCTGAGACCACTGCAAAAACGAGCACAAGAGTTTTGGACAAAACTACATACTGTATACTCATATTCCGTTTTAAGCTTATTTATAGTGCTGTTGTAATTTCTGTTAAATGTACAGAAGTATATGGATTCACAGAAGAAGAATAAGAAGGAAGATCCATTTTCTGTTGTAACCGTTGCCCAGATTATCGGTTCATTATGCACATTGGACAGACAGACAGACACACAAATGTTCTCTACAAGTTTTCAAAGCATTTGATTTTATCCTCATTATAAATTTCATCAAGCAATTTATTAGAAACATCATATCGAGAGGGTAAAAGAGCTATAGCTTTTCTTATTTCCAGTTTCCCCCATACAGTTAAAACTGCTGTTGGTAGCGTAGAGGGCTCTGATAATATGTTTGTCAATTTCGTCTTTAGTAGATTTGCTAGTGCGTACGACAAAATATGACAAAGATCTAGAACTAGAACCTGCTGACTTTGTTTCTGGTACTGCTTTTCTTTTCCTGCAGTCTAGCGTGGAAAGACTGAAAAGTGACTGTAAAGGTTGTGAAGTACTTGGTTCCTGTGAGTTTCGTGGCGCATTCAAGCCAGAAATCCCCTCAACCTTAAAAAAGGCAATATTTAAATTTGAAGTTAAAGGGAAAAGTGAAATCTTGATTTTTATCTTTAATAAAAGTTTTTAAAAAAATGGAAAATAAAATTTCAAATTCAACACCCAGTATCTCAGAAACGACGCATTTCAAATAGAATTAATAAACTATACAGGTATACCACCAATTACTATCGATTAGCTGCCAGAATGATAATATAATCCGAAAGCAACCTACACTTCCCAAAGTCCAAAGATCAGAGCCATCATGTTCCCACTTATGACGGCAACTATTCTAAAACACTCATCATCCATTACTATGAATAAAAATATGAAAGCAAATAAGTGTTATGCTGCGTTCAGCAAGCTTCGTCTGTCGCCAGCGGTAAACTACTGCCGTGAAGTTTTCAATGATGCGAATTAATGAAATTCATTGAAGTTGGTCCAAGCTAAAGCAAATGGGTAAAAAAATGTATTGAATATAGTGCAAGAAAACGAAAGAAAAAAGCAAAAAAATAAAAGATTGATGTTGAAACGATGACTTCGAAAATTTCAACACTAATCATTACGGCGGCCGGAAACATTAAATTAAAGTTTGTAAGCAAATCATAATATCTCGATTTTTCGAGAGTTAGTCACAATTGGCAAACAAATTGAATTGGCTATTTCCGGGCACGGCATTCTGCAAGGTTAGTATTCTAAGAGTGCTTTCAGACTATGTGGAACGCGGAAATTTCAAACTACAATTTTTGAGCCAATCACTAACACATCCAATATTTAAAATGTTCTCATTGGCTATTTCTCTTCGGATAGAGATTCCCACCTCACACCGAGCTAACATTATCATTGATATTATTATGGCAATGTGCACTGTATACAATTATCGCGTATTATTTTCAACATCACTGATATTTGATGTTCAATTTCAGAATAAACATTTATTACGGAGTTTTGTAGTATATGTCCTTTCCTTTGAGTAACTAGGTATAGGCTAGACAGAGATACTTGATTTTACCTTCAACAAAAAGTGGAAAACAATGTTATTTTTACTCCGTATTAGGATTCAAAATGATGATTTTAGTGTTTCTGCTCAGAATATCAAGTAACAACAATATAAATTCATTATCTACGATTCCAATCCAACCAGTGAACGGAACGTATACACATATCGCATGAAAAAACATCCAATAACATATTTGTATTTCATCACGTGACCTCAATGCGAAAGGGTCTGAAATCCCGACATAAGGAAAATGGATTTCAATGTCAGTAATGAAAGTTACTTTCGACTTTGAACAAAGCATATGTGTTCTCAAAGTAAAAATTTTAGGAAAATGCAACTCATAGGTCCCATATGGGATAGACGCCATATTTTTTGGCTTGAACTGTTTTCGCCATTGCAAAAATAATTCATGATTTTCTCGAATCGACCACATTTCAATTATAGATAGTAAAAAAATAGGTGTATATGATATGTATATACATACTTCATCTATGAAATCAGTTTTTGCAGTGTTTGATGAAAAAAGTTGAGGAGGTAGGTACACTTAATTTCATGATTTTTTCTACACAAATTCGATATTTCGATGGGACCCATTTATTTTACATGAGTAAAATTCAACATTATCACAGAAAAATTTGTATTGCAAATAAAATCCGAACTAGATGTGAATGCGAAACCATCACTTGCATACACCATTCTCCGCTGTACGTTTCTTGACAGTTCTTTTTTCATACGCCATGTTCATGTCATCTTCAAAGCTTTTATGAATATGCATGTAGGTTAAGACACATAATATACATTAAACTTCTATCATCTTCTTCTAACCTTCGATTGTTTGTGTTTATAACCTAAAATTGGTAGAAATGACTAAAATTTCACCATTAGTCGACTAGTCTGAAGGCAATTTTATCTGTCTGTGCCTTTGACTTATTAGGCAAAATGTCTCAATTGCCCAATTTTCGACTTCCGAATTACCTAGGAATTACCTGCGCCAATTTGGCCACTGACCTATTCGAAGATCAAAATGAGGTAAATTTTACTCATAATACTTATACAGGACAAACTAATAATTCCACAACAGTGCCCACTGTTACAGATCAAGTTATATTCAAATGTGTTATTCAATATACTTTTCTACATTTTGATCAAAATGAACTAACAAGGCAACATAAGTCAGTTCTAACTGTGCAGCTTTTTGGTAATTTTGTTGAAATCGTTGCAGATATTTCCACATACGGACTATAACTCATACACCAAATGGTTTTCGTTGAATAATTGTAAGAATTTGTTCCAATTTATGGTGCGAATGCGCATACTTCCGTCTTCATTGTTGGAATCGACTACTTTTGTTTTAATTTTCAAAATCATTATTGGTTGAAACTGCGAATGCGCAGAGTTGCATTATCGAATCGTTTTCCAATGTTATTTTGAAGTTAAGTCAAGTTCACAGATTTTTTGCGACCGTCTTCTCGATCCTGATCAACGATCTGCAAAACTGGACGTATGAAATCAGGTGGGATGAGTTCTGTCACTTTTGGTCGTAGCCTGTCCCCTTTTATTCCAGCAAACAAAAGACACACACTTCACTAAATGATTTTCACTAAACGGGATTTACAAAACCACAACACTTGTTTCGCTATACAATAGCTTTTTCAGGAGGATATAATACCCTATTATTCAATATAACGAGCAAAATTAATTGTCGATTTTTCCCGAATGTGGAATATTTTTCATTCGATTACTTCTAAAATTGATCTGCTGTGTGTAATTCGTTACTTGCGATATACATTGTGGGGAACATGATTTATATGGGAGAAGAAGTAATATTCTTTATCGTTTCTTATCCCAAAGTAGCATGTACGTCCCCCTTCCGAGAGAACTACAATTTCCTCACAAAAACCTTCGACCCACATCAAAAGCAACTGATTAGTCAAATCCCCGCTTTTTCCACCCGGAAAACACCTTCAAACGAACACACAACAATTCCTCGTAATCTCCTTAGGGAAAAGCTCTTCGCTACGGCAAGGAAATTCCGCGAAAAACGGGACATCTCGTCGATTTTCTTCCGATGGTTTGCACATGTACCGACTCCAATGTGCCATGGATTGACATTTATTCATTAATCTCCCCACGGTTTTCGGGATATGCGTGGAAAATGGGATTTCTCGCGATTCTGGGATAGATTCCGGAAGGTTGTGACGTTTTCGAGAGGTTTTCCTTATGGGATAACGTGTCGTAAGCCGAAAGATCTGTTAAATCTGAGGTGAAATATTGAGAAGCATGAGTCGCGAATAGCGGGAAAAAATTATAAAAAATCAAATTAGTTCATCGATATTCTGACAAAAAGTTTTCCCATTGTCCTGGATACTTTTGATACAATATAATTCTGAAAAGAGTCCTTTTGAAATAGACAGGGTGATTGAAACTTGAATCATACTTTTCACAATAAAAACTCACAATTCAGTACCAAGAAAAACTGACGATATCATACCCAGTTCTTTCAATCATCAACACAAAATGGATGCATTCAATTGCCACATACATTCATAAATGTACCTCTATCTAGAGTTCTTCTTTCTTTCTTGCTAGGCAGTTCTGCCTGTTGCTTGATTGGTTTATGCCTTCACGTGATATTGTCTGTTCATCTTTTACCTATTGGCCCAGACTTCTTCTGCCTGAAGGTGATTTGTCCCTTGCTCTCTTAGCTTTCCTAACGTTTGTCATTTTACTCATGTACTGAAAGCATCCATAGCACTAGGCAGGTGCAGAGTGGCAAGAGTTGAGGACTGAATCACAAGAGTATCATATGGCTATACACAAGGGTAATCAGACCCATGATATCATATGGTTCAGTGGCGTGGTGGCCAAAGACTTTCCAGTCAGGAATCACCAGACTATTATCAGGCTTACAAAGACAAGCATGTCTCAGTGTCACAGGGGCCATGAAAACCACCCCTACGGCCGCGATGGAGGTCATTCTGAACCTACGATCATTACATCTTTACATACAGGGAGAGGCAAGAACTGCCATTTACAGACTCATGCAAGGGCCAGCACCCATCATCAAACACCACGGGACATAATATCAAAGGCTAAAGGCCGATCCAACTACAGGAATGCCCAGCGACGCCATGATAACTAAATACAACTTTAATAGAAAATGCGAAGTCATTATACCAGAAAGAGAACACTGGGAGAGGAGCACCCATCAGCGCAGCATCAATCTGGTACACAGACGGTTCGAAGAAGGAGTCGGAGCCGGAATATACGGGCAAAAACAGGACACAGTATTGAGAATTTCAGGTGGAGCTAGATTCTTGGTGTTTATGATGGGGAGCAGGCCAAGGTCCGTTCTCCTCCAACCCCAGCTCAGAGGATCATTTGGTCTATCATACCAGCCCTGGATTTGAAGAATATGTTGGGCGGCGGCTGCATTTGTTGGAGGTAGAGAGGACAGCTCGAAAGTTGGCTTTGTTAGGGATTTTGAAAATACCTCGTAGTGGATTTGGTCCAAGGAGGTCTCATCTGCCTTAGATGGATAGAGGGCTACCAAGAACAGTTGACCTGCTGAAATGAGAACCTCAGGATCTGCATCTTCATGATGAAAAACCTTGACGTCCCTTGTAATGTCGTGTTCTTTTCAAGAAGTTTGACAAACTTCAACTTCCCTTGGCGATAGAATGGAGAGGTTGTATCACATCCACTGATATATAGGAACAAGAGATTCTGTTTGACAACAGACGAGAACTTGAAGTACTTGGGAGAGTAGAATGTGTTCTGACGGTTCCCTTTCCAGGTTTCTGAGCGTGTTTTTCGGAGTCGAATGCAATCCGGATAATTGGTGATCCGGATATTTGGAGTTCGGATAATTGGAGTTCTACTGTATCTATAAGTATAACGTAAAATTTCATTCTCTACAACTTTAATTCCATGGGTTTTTTCAATACAATGGGAGTAGCTGTTTTCAAGATATGTCGTCTTGGCAAGCCGCAATATGTAAGTTTGCACCGAACTACAAAATTTTCTTCGTTTTTAACATTTGTTTTCGTCTATACCACCAAACCGAATTTGATGTTTTTAGATGTTGTTCGACGCAGAATTTAGTCCTCTGCATTATTGAACGGAATGACATTTTTCGTCCGACTCACCGTTTTCCAGCTACAGGCAAAAAACTAAAAACAGTGCAAAAATTTGGCGGTTTTTCGACTATCGAAAGTTAAGCTCACCACCTGGGATGGTGCAAACTTAGATTACACGCATTTAGGACCGAATAAAGGTATTAAAATGATTCCTCCAAATATATTAATTTGATTGGCCTAAACGATGAGTCTCTCCGTCGGATTGAAATGCGACTCTCTGCACGTTGTCCTGATGCATCCTCGTATTGGTATAGCCGAAGAAAGAGAATATCTCCCTCGAGAATCCCTCATGTATATATTTATATATATTGTCGAGCGTTCCCAGGTATGCCACATGATATTTTCTCCGGAATCACACCGCGACATGTTTGCATAACATTTACTCATTTGGAATTGCGATTGCCTCAGGGCCTCCTACGCCACCGCCACATGACGAATACACACGAAACGTCAAATAGGAAATTGTACTTTGACGCTCTATTGGCTCTGGAAATTCGCCGGAGGAGATGCTCCGTTTGTCGGCCGAAATGGAAAAGTTTATGAGAAAATGTCGGTTCCATTGTGCGAATGGTTTGATATACTGATCAAATATATCTATTTCCAATTTGTGTTCATGTCATTTGCGAGGTTGCAATTAGTATTGGGGTCTACATTGAAGGCAGCTATGAAACATGTATTATCTGGAAAATTACAAATACGTGCGAATTTTGATGCATAGATAACGGGGCGTAGCGCGATAAAAGATTTTGGCAGATTTTTTGTTCAATTGTTTAATTAAAATTGATGAAGGTTAAATGTGGAGTTGGTGACAAGGTCTACACAGAATACATAGGGGAAATTGGGAGCATTTGAGGAAGCATCAAAATGTGCTTCAGACATAGCACCATACTTAACATTCATTTTGAATAAAGGTATATCATAAAAACTTTTTAACAAAAAATTAAACCGACGAAAAAATCAACTGAAAAGCAAAAAATTAAATAAACCTTTTTAGTCTAAATGATAATTGAGGTCCTAAACTAATGTAAGTAACGGATTTTGAGTCGGCGCCAAACAAACAATTATCGAAGATCATTATCTATGAAAGAAGTCATCAAAACGCAGCCGTGCATCTCGCTGCCATCATTTTACGCTTCACCTAATTCAATTGCTAGTTTGTTTGGCGCCGACTCAAAATCAGTTACTTACATTAGTTTAGGAGCTCAATTATCATTTAGACTAAGAAGGTTTATTTTATTTTTTGCTTTTCAGTTGATTTTTTCGTCGTTTTAATTTTTTGTTAAAAAGTTTTTATTTTTTACTTTTCAGTTCCGAATTTCGTCGGTTTAATTTTTTGTTAAAAAGTATTTTATTTTTCAATTTTTTGTGGCTAAAATCTACCAATTACTACCTACTTGTTTTTTGATTACTTCCAAAATGCTCACTTACCCACCTTACTCAACTATTACCAGTTGAATAATGATTATCCACTTTTACTGTTTGTTGTAATATAAATTATTTTCGTTGTTCTGGTTAGTTTATTTCATTACTTTGTATATCATTCCATCCTCTCATAAAATATACTGATTTTGACGGATGTGAAACAAGAATAATGTCAGTAGCGATCTGTCATTGTCAACTACGTATGTGTGTGCCAATGTTCACTAGTGAAAAATCAATTATCCCCTATTTTTCTATCCGTAAGGGTGCCTAATTCCTTTCGAAATCCAAATATAAGGTATACCCTATCTATTAAAAAAAGAATCATCCACACATGGGGATGAATTCACCCCCTCGAATGGCAATCAAGCTAATATCAACATAAGCCATACACATTCTATTTTTTTATATGAAATACATCCTGACGCAACATGTTTCGAAGATGATAGGGTTTTTTAAAAATAAAGTCAATAGTAGATGATTTCAGTCCCTCTGACGGCAACTAAGAAATTACAGTTTTATGCAAATTCTTACGCCATAAAAACACAAAAATTATCGTACCACAATATTCTTTGGTATCCCCAACAGGTTTCCATACACGCTCGCTTTCATAGATGCTATCGTTATGGTAGCCATTGCCCCTCGTAGACTTTTCTCTTGGATTCATTCAACTTTTTTCGGTTACACGCTCCTTTGCTCTACCAGACGACTTCTCCATGTCTTATTAGTATGAGATAAAGCCAGGACATTTATTTGGAAGGGTTCCCCATTTGGGATGTATTCCTGTTCTCCAATGATACCTCTGCAAAACCAAAGGGCTTGTCTTACTCTGGTGTATATTTATAAAGCATAATTCGGAAGATAATTCCAAGTGAGTTTCTTATCTTGAAGCTATGCACGACTATTATACCAAGTGGAGCCTTAAACCTAACCCACTCAAGTCTGAATTCTGCGTCTTTCATCTCTCAAATAGGCAGGCCCAGGCGGAGGCCAACGTTTACCTTGGTGACACGAGAATCAGACATAACCCCTAGTCCACATACTTAGGAGTTATGCTGGACCGATCCCTAACTCATAAGCAGCACTTAACAAAGACTGCACATAAGATTAGGTCCAGAAATAATATTCTTCATAAACTTGCTGGCACATCATGGGGGGCGGATGCGAGCACTCTTAGGAGTACAGCTTTAGCTATGACCTACTCCGTCACAGAGTTTTGCGCCCCAGTATGGTATAGAAGCTCCCATACTCATAAAATCGATGTTCAGCTCAATGAGCCAATGCGGATAATTACTGGCACCGTAGAACCCACCCCTACTGTGTGGCTTCCAATTCTGGCCAATATTGCTCCACCACAACTTCAGAGAACGGCAGCTGCCGATAAAGAATGGAAGAAACTTAGCAACCCCTTAAATAACCTACCCATTCAACGAGGTCTCAACCCTCCCCCTCCCGACCGCCTGAAATCCCGCCGCCCCATCTGGATGGATAAAGAAATAGAAGGCATGTATAATATACACTCCAAATGGAATGAGGCCATAGCCGCCAACCAAGAGGTTAGAAACCTGGAAAGCATCACCGATCCAACTGGCAAACCGAGGGCATGAATCTACCTCGTCGGACCTGCTGCCGGCTAAATCGGTTTAGAGTGGGCCATGGAAGATGTCGTGATGAAATGTTTAAATGGGGAATAGTGGACTCAGTGGGGTACGATTGTGGTGCGCCGAGACAGACAATGGACCACATTCTGAATGAGTGCCCAATCAGATCCTTCCCTGGTGGCATCCATGGAATTCTCTGCGCTCCCCCTGGGGTAGTGGATTGGATCAATGGCCTCGATATTGACGTTTAAATGTTTGTTAGTAGATTTGTTCGTTAGTAAATTTATTTGTTAGTAGATTTGTATTGTAAAATTTGTTTGTACTAGACTATGTATGATATAGAGTCATACCTTAATTGTTCATAGCTCTTTTAAATATATATATATATATATATCTTTATATATATAATTCTACTGTACGTGTGTTATCACTGAACTGGACCGATTTGAATGCATTTTTGTGTATGCGTTTGGGTGGCGCCCTGGATGGTTTAGATTCACAAATCATCCCCCTAAATGTCCACCCCTTGATTTTTTATTTTTTTTATTTTTCAGACGAAATTTTTTGTTTTTATTTTTTTATGATACAGCATTCAAAAATACAAACAACCCTAAATTTTCACCCTTCTACGATCAACCCCTATTTTTTTGGCAAAATTTTTATTTTTATGTTGTCATGAGAATAAAAAAATTCATATTACCCTCAATTTTCACCCTTCTACGATCAACCCCTATTTTTCATTTTTTGTTATAACAGGAAAACGGGATAACGAAAAAACGGGAAAACGGAATAACGGGATGATAGGATAAGGGGATAACGGGAAAACGGGATAACGGGGTAAAGACAAAAAGGGGTAGTATATATATATATATATATATATATATACTATACTATATATATATATATATATATATATATATATATATATATATCTCGAATAACATATAGGTATTTATTTGTTTTCTTCTTTAACTAAGAATCAAAATTTATAGACACTACCTGTACACAATTCCTTTTTCAGTAATGCTATCCATGTTCATTACTTCACAGATAACCTGATGCTTTATTCTCGTTTTCGTATTCTCAAGGATTTTTAGAGCCCAAAATGCCGCTGACTGGCATAAATGTTCGTCCCATTTTCGTTCATGCGTTTAACGGTCGTCATAACTGTCAATAACCCGTTCAATTCGGTGCTGTATAACCGCTGGGATTCAGTGAATGCGTCCTATACGTAAACCAACAATGGTCCATTTTTATACAAATTCACCTCTTTATTTCTCTGCGTGTGAGCACCTTCATGCAGACCACGTACTGGAGCGGCATTTTAATTCGTTTAAGTAGTGACTTCACGTGGATTGTCGGTCGGAGTGGCGTTAGGACTCTGGACGCAGATGTCCACAATGGACCAAAGGGCTTTTAGTGATCCCTAATGTGGGCCCTGAAAGTCCCCTTAGGCCGCTCGGAATAGTAGGGACTAAGTGGGTTGAAGGTGTGTGTGGAAGGTTGGTGAAATAATAGTTTAGGTTGAATGTTTTGCGCCACCTTATACAGTGTGTCCAGAAAATTCATTATAACTTTGAGGAAGGTAAAAAAAAATCCAGAAACAATAGATGAATTCATCTTATTAGAACAGGACAAAACTATGTAAATGTAATACCAATAATAATAATGATAACAATAATAATTAAGCTTTACTGGTTATATATAAAATATACAGGGTGTTTCTTAATAACAATATTCAAGGAGGTTATTCTGGGGGCATTTTGAGAAAAAAACTTCATTTGAACATATGTCACGATGGTCTTAACTTTTGAACTACAGGATGCTAAAGTTTTGAGATTTTTTTTTATGATAACTTTGGTACGACTGGTATGAAATAACTAGATATTTTTGTGGAACGTAGTACGCATTTTCTATGCATCAAAAGGAATTTTCTGTTGTACAACATCATTTTTAATTCTTACCAGTGGCGTTCGTGCGGGATTTGCACTGAATCATTCTAAAGATACGCCACTGCTTTTCTCAAGGTAAAATTATTTTTTGAAATCCCTCATTTTTTCTGAGCAAATCTGGTCTCTTGATTTTTTTCCTTTGGCGTACGGTTTTCGCATAAAAATAAAATTAATTAATTTGCATCTCGCAAGACCATTTACGAGAAAAACAATTTATGTTACTTCAAACAAAAATGTGAACCTCCTGCAAATATGCATGCCTCTGCTCTTTTCTCATAGACTCACGTACTCTTTGGAAAATGCCGGGACTTGTTTCTCATAGTTTCGCAAAACACGTCGTTGCGATTTCTCAACGGCTCTTTGAGTATGAATTAGTGTGCAGTAAACCAATGTTCAAAGATGCCCCCACAGAAAATAATCTGAACTATTGAGGTCCGGGGACCTAGGTGGCCATGCCTGTGGACCTCCGCGAACTATCCAGGGATTATTGTAATTAATAAACCACAGTCGATTCCTTACTAAAATGGGAACATCTTCCATCAAAGCTGGCAATTCTTCTTCGAGAAACTGCCGGTAGTTATTTCCATTCAACCTCGCATGATTTAAATAGGGTCCAATAAAAAAGTCACCGCATTTTCCAGCCCACACGTTAACGGAAAACTGCTCCTGGTGACGGGATTCCAAGATTGCATGTGGATTTTCTTCAGCCCAAAAATGATTATTGTGGAAGTTTTGGATGACGTTCCTGGAAAAATTGACTTCATCGGTGAATAAAATTTTAGTATCAAATAATTCATTCTCATACACTTTTTGAAAAAACAATTGGCAAAATTCCATCCGAAATGGGAAGTCGCGAGAAAGAAGCGCCTGAATCCGTTGGATATGGTAGGGATATAATAAAAAGTCATGGAGAATTTTCCAAACAAGAATAAGCGAGATACTCAAATTGTTTCCAATTTTTCGTGTACTTAATCCGGGATCTTTCTCAATTGATGATTGTCTGGTCCAAAACTTCCCTTTTCGCTGGCTTTCAGTGCGTTACCATCAGTGTTACAAAATCGGAGGAATCACCCTGTAAGAATATATCACCGATTTTCAATGGCAGATTTTCACACTCGGGTCCTAAAACTTTCTTTTTTTAAGCGTAGAAAACCGACGCCATGAACAGTTAGATTTGAGCGAGTTATACAATCACAGTTTTGGGAAACCTTGACATCTGGAACGCAGGTTAGCTGTGCAAGGAGTCGAAGACAAAATCCTCGGAAACAAATTCCTACATCTGCGAGCAATACGCGCAGCGGGAACCGTGAACGTTTCAAAAAGCTTGAAATCATTCCTAACCGGTCATTAATCAAGGATCTCGTGGTAGTCAGACCATAAAAAGTCTATATTTGAATTAGAATATTCAATTTTTAGCAATAATATACGAATATGCGGTATATCTAGATTCTTCAGCGAAGAGGACAAGACCCATACGAATATATGTATTTAGCATAAGAGCTTAATGACATTCCCCCGGAGCTTCGAAAGCGGACGTTTTTTGGTCAGTTTCCTTCCAAGAAGTTGATTGTACGAAGGCTCTTTCTGTAAAGCCTGACCACTAATGGGCATTGTCAGATTTCAGAGGAAAAGTAGGAATAATTGTTCAAAACCACTGAAGTAGTACAGAGAATTCCTTAGTTCCGAGTAGTACCGCTCAAATTCGTGGGAGCGCCAGCTATCGGATGACAGAGATCAAGGCCATGACTCCATATTTCATCTAGTCTTGATTCACAAGGTTTCACTCAATTTATTTTCTTTACGTGTTTATTTCATCAACATAATTAATTTCCTCAATAAAAGCCATCTATAGAATCAGTTTGTTTTCTTGAGAAATACTTGGGGAATTGGGAGTCTCAACCAAAGTTACGGGCGACTTTTGGTAATAAGTGAACGCCGAAAACACACAGAGAGGAAAACTTAAGGTTCCCAGCATTCCAAGACGCAGAGAGGACGACCTGGTCCCCTTGGAGGAGTTGAGAGAGGTATGTCATGATTATAGTATTAAAAGTATCTTCGGGATATACGCTGAGATAACAACCGACCATTCACCCAAATTTAATGGTAATCAAGGAATTCCGAGTAAGTTTTCAACGAAGTCGAGTCCATCTATTATAGGAGGTATTCGGTAGTTCGCAGGTGTACCTCAAAATTGAACTCGCATTGGGCCAACCGACATAAGCGTGACTTACTCAGTAGAGTCAATCAAACACGCAGCGTGTTATATCAGCAAGCCCAATGCATATCTGCAAACTCAGAATTCGTAAAATGGACCATGTTTTTAATAATATTGTTAATTTCGATGACTCAAATACGTGACAACTAGACTAGGTAGACAACAAGACAAACTTTGCCACCAAGATCCTAAAATAGGCATCGGACCCGATGCAATTCCTCTCTCCATTCTAAAACACTGTAGTTTTGTATTATCTCGCCCACTCCATCTTATCTTCAATATGTCGTTATCCACCGGTACTTTTTTCTAGTATATGGAAGTTCAGTTATGTCATACCTATTCACAAGGCCGGGAAATTGTCCATATAAAAACTACCGCCCATCTCTAAACTTAACGCCATACCAAGGTCTTTGAAAGCATAGTGACTGATTATCTTACAGCTAATTTGGAGTAATATTATAATTCCTCAAATATGGTTTCATAGCTGGTAAATCTACAGAACTCAATTTATCTCTTAACACAGATTTCCTCTCGGAAGCCTTGGAAGACGGACATCAAGTCGATTCTGTCTACACAGACTTTTCAAAGGCTTTCGACAGGGTAAACCACGGTCTTCTAGTGAAGAAACTTGAATGTCTTGGTATCTCTGGGCCCCTATTAGAGTGGATAAGAGATTACCTTATTCAAAGAAAGCAACTAATCAGAGTTAAAAACTTCACATCAGCAGAAATTTTAGTGACATCTGGCGTTCCCCAGGGATCACATCTGGGACCTCTTCTGTTTAACATTTTTATTAATGATATAGTCAACCTGGTATCTAACGGAACAATTCTCCTATTTGCGGATGACCTAAAAATATTCTCCAAAATCACCTCTCTCAATGACTCAATCAACCTTCAAGCTTACCTTAACAGCATCTCGAACTGGTGTGAACTGAACGGTATGTTGATGAATGCGAATAAGTGCCACGTAATGAGATTCCATAGACAGGATACACCGATCATCTTCCAATATCACATAGAAGATATTACCCTAGATGCTGTCTCTAGCATAAAAGACCTAGGAGTTACCCTTGACACAGCCCTTAGCTTCAATCTCCATATCTCTACAACTATCAACAAAGCTCTGAAACTTCTCGGCTTTATTAAGAGATTTACCTCAGACTTCTCGGACATATCATCAATACGCATTTTATATTGCTCACTAGTCCGACCGCATCTTGAATACTGCTCTGTGGTATGGAACCCCCTCTACAAAACCCACATCGATCGAATTGAACGTGTTAAGCACCGCTTTTTTAATTACGTAAACTTCAAACTACAATTGTTCCGTGACCACATTATAACCGGGCAAAGCCTGAACCTACCCTCACTATCGACCAGAGGGACTTGATTTTCCTTCACAATATCATACACAGCAAACTAAGATGCCCTGAGCTGCTATCCAAGATACATCTGAAAGTGCCTCCACGTACCACTAGAAATAACAGCACTTTTCATACTCCCCTCTATAGAACCAACTATAGATACAACAGCTGCTTACCACGTATCCATCGAACAGCGAATATTCTGGTCACTTAGACTTCTTTAATTCGTCCTTAAACGACTTTAAATCCCAGCTTAGGACAATGAATAAATAAGACCCGCAACCATCCACAGCTTTCTCCTCGAGTCCACAATACAACTGTTACATTTAATCAATTAATCATTAATATCCTATTGTACATTCCACTCAATCTTAATTTACTTTCATTCATCTTAGATCGTCTTAATATGTAAAACTTGATTCTACCTTCAACTGTATATTAGATGTATTGGGCTAGTTCCCGTTGAATAAATAAATAAAAAAAAAACTGTCAAAACTATTTATGTTTACAAAACAAATTCTGCTTCTTACCTACTAGATACTTTTTTATTCCTTGGTAATACCCAATTTCATAACAACGTGCAAATGAATGAATTTTGTTTTATGCGAAAACTGTACCTTAAACAAACAAAAATCGAGAGACCGGATTTGCTCAGAAAGGAATGACGATTTCAATAATACTTTGAGAAAAAGCAGTGGCGTATCACTTTTCTCTTGAAAATGGTTCAGTGCAAATCCCACAAGAACGCCACTGGCAAGAATAAAAAATTATGATGTACAGCAGAAAATGCCTTTTGATGTATAGAATATTTAGGGTCATACCAAAGTTGTCATAAAAAAAAGTTTTATTCTTAAAACTTCAGCACCCAAAATAGTTCAAAAGTTAAGACCTTCAGGACATATGTTCATATGAAGTTTTTTCCGCAATATCGACACAAGAATACCCTCCTTAAATATTAGCATGTTATTTAGAAACACCCTGTATAGCCAGAAAAGAAAGTTGTAGCCTAAGATATTCTAGATGAACGCTGGTATATGTGAAAAGTCAACGTAAAAAATATTGTAATTTTATAAGGAAAGATATCAATGTGAATTAATAACGCTAATGTCGTAGAATCATATTTATAAAGTTGCATATTTTCAAATCATGGTGTGAAATGACCAATAACAATGTGCATTCCCAGTGTTGTTGTGGAAAAATGTAAAATCATAATAATTCTGTACAATGTATGACCACATCAGTGTCTTGCAAATTTACCTTGGTCTTGTGCTTCCACGATGTATTTTTAACCGACGAAACCAAAAAGGAGGAGGTTCTCTCTTCGACGCGTGTATTTAATTTTTTTTATGTATGATCACGCACTGGGCGTCCGATTCCGATAATTCTTTTTACAGATGGATAGGGTGTACATCGAAATTGGTCCCATTTGAATTTGAAAGATGAAATACACCCCTAAAGGTGTTAGCAATATGAAGGATATTGATCACTCACCCTCTGAATTCTGGTCCGTTAACCGATTCTATCAGGCATAACTTTGTTCTGGGATCTTCGATTTGGATTATTCTTTTTTTTATCAGATAGGATATACCTCATAGTTGATCAAATTTGGATTTCGAATGGAATTATCCACCCTTACGGGTAGAAAAATAGGGGATAATTGGTTTTTCACTTGTGAACATTGGCACACATATGTAGTTGACAATGACAGATCGCTAGTGTCATTATCACGATATCATTATATTCTATGAGAGGATGGAATTATATACAAAGTAATGAAATAAACTAACCAGAACAACAAAAATAATTTATATTACAACAAATAGTAAAAGTAGATAATCATATTATTCAACTGGTAATAGTTGAAGTAAGGTGGGTAAGTAAGTATTTTGGAAGTAATAAAAAAACAAGCAGTAGTAATTAGTAGATTTCAGCCAAAAAATTGAAAAATAAAAACTTTTTAACAAAAAATTAAACCGACGAAATACGGAACTGAAAAGTAAAAAATAAAATAAACCTTCTTAGTCTCAATAACTGAGCTCCTAAACTAATGTAAGTAACTAATTTTGAGTCGGCGCCAAACAAACATTCAACAAAGATCATTAAATTACTTCAAAAAAATTATCAGAATGTCACCGCCCAACTCGATGCCATCATTTTACGCCTTACCTAATTCATTTGCTTGTTTGTTTGGCGCCGACTCAAAATTAGTTATTTACATTAGTTTAGGAGCTCAGTTATTGAGACTAAGAAGGTTTATTTTATTTTTCACTTTCAGTTCCGTATTTCTAATCTGTTAAAATTTTCTATTCCAGTATAAATTTATCAGCAACCCATTCAGAGTTGTATTTCCACTACTCATGAGCCACCGTAATGAAAATGACTCACATTGTGTTCTGCTCAATGAACATGAGTGCAGTTCAATTTAAAAAATGCACACTTTAATTATTCAATAAAACATTAAAAACTACGCCATGAATTCTGATAACGCTGGTAAGTGGGCTCAAACATTTTTCTTAACTATTTTTTTATACCGCTAGCAGTTTGAGAAAAATACACATTACTTTTTCTTTCGTTTTAATTAATTTCTTACTTATATAAAGATGATTGTTGTACTTCAGGGTTCGTCCCAAATATTTTTTTTGGTTCAATGAGAACTTTAGAGTATATAGATAAGAATAATCAGTAGATTAGCTGCATATGGTTGCGCAATATTGTATTATATCAATAGGTGATATTGGAATTAGTGGTGGTTGACTGGATCTCTTTCAGAGTTACTTGGAAGGGTGGCAATGTAACTAGTGCTGTCCGAGAATTTGAATACAGAGTCCCACAGTGCTCAGTTCTTGGACCAACTCAATTCAATATATATGTGAATGGACTATTTTCACTATAGTGAAACAGGGAGTATCGGTTTTGCAGACGATACAGCTATTTTCTACGAGTCTGATAACTGGCATTCACTGAAAAAGATCATCGAAAAAGGACATCAATATAATAATAAATTGGCTGAAACATAAGTTATTAAACCTGAATATAGAAAAAACCAATTACTTACCATTTAGCTGCAACTCCACTAGGGTCCCTCCCTTTGAGAGGATCGACGTCAGTGTTGGAGCAGAAGTTTTCACCATACTACCTGAAACATAAATTAAATACTTAGGAGTAGTAATGGATCCACATTTGAGATGGGACCTACATATTCAGTATATAATGAAGAAACTACCTTTGCGACATCTATTTTTCGCTAGTTGAAAACCATATCCGTTACTTAATAACAATCTGGGGAGGGACATCAAGAACACATATTATTATTAATTATTATTATTATTATTATCATTATTATTATTATATAACTTTAAAATGGCTTGGTATAAAATGCTGAATTCTCCATCCTGAAAAGATTTTGATACTAATAGAATCTATAACTTTGTTTTAGGGCCATCAAGTGCCCGAGTTGTGGACTTGGAGGCACTTTTATGACAAAATGCAAGAACAAAACTTGTCTACTTTTGAAAAAAAAATTAGAATATCGTGCAAATTATGTTTTCATATATGAATTATTCTGAAGATCGAATGAAAGACTTAAAGAACATATTTTCGTACATCAAATCACAATTTAAACAAAGATGATCTAATTCACAAAAGGGGAAAATTTATAACTTTGGCTGTTGTTAGCCCGATCCACTCCTAATAAACATGAGACCAAAACCCAAGAGAAAAAATTACCCATTTTCAAAAGGGAACCCATGAAACTGTTTCCAGCTGATCCTAATCCACTCACCGATGAATCTGAAGAAGCGGAATCCCAAAGTTAAAAATTTTTCTGATAAATAACCGTGGTTTTCGTCGTCCCCAAGATAAAAGAGATAAATTGATTTGTTACTTTTTAGTATTTTATTAAGTTCCTATATTTACATAAGTAAATACATATTGATGCTACCCGTTTCATTATTACTATATGGTGCATTACTTTAAATAAACATATTATTTTCATTATTAACATCATAATTATTATTGATATTAATAATTTTGCGTAGTAATGAATTTGTAATATAATATAATTTAATAAAAAAATTAATTGTTCCGATTCAAACTAAATATATTTTTGGCCGCATAAATAATCAAAATACCAGTATGTGCGCGGCGCCGATGTTTGTGTTTTGAATGAAAATCAGCTCAGATGTATATAAATACAGTAAAATAATTATATGAACATTTGAATTTTTTCCTCCTGAATTTTCGTAATGCGATTCTCGCGGTGTATCAATCCTCAAGATGTAATTGATTGAAGGAGAGGAATATAATATTGAAGGGAGTTATCGACAGTGTTGTTGGGTTTTCTTTAGTTCATTCGAATGGCACTCCATGTTTTCCACTGATTGAAATTGCTTTCATAAATCACTATACTTCCATATTCATTATGTTTTCACACGCAGACTCCATTATGTTCTATTTCTCCCCCGTAAATAACTTAAGCGTGACCCTCAAAGGGATCTTGTATACATAGCCTAATTAATTTATGACCCATTTTGTTCACAGTGACTGAGTTTCGAACAACAAAATCAAAACAACAGCAATTAAAGTGGGCCTTACAAACACAAATGAGTCTCTTATTTGAGGTCATTCACTCTTGTCGCCTCCATTGTGATAGAATCTTTACAAATCTGCGTCTTTTCTGGCTTTTGAAAAATAAAATAAACATAATTATTTGGCTTTAATCATGCTATTATCATTTCAAACATGGGGTACGCAGATTCATTAAATTATACTACATGAAACAACGTTCTTTTCTGTTTACGAATGCTTGCTTGCCATACAGTATTTTTTTTTTCAAAACGATTGCAAAATATTTTACTATTTGTTATCCCTCGAAAATAAATTATAAATAAAGACT